>NDXB01013276.1:126285-153044 GCA_002631895.1 Agapornis roseicollis | reverse complement strand
TTTTTTTTTTTTTGGGGGGGGGGGAGCGGGTGTTTTGTTTCTCTCTGACTTTATAACACCTTTAATTTACAAGTCCATAAATCAGCTCGTCTTCCTCACTCTGCCCCACTCCTCCTGCCTGGGAGTGCCTATAAGCAAATGAGACCATTGAATGAAAATTAGCTTTTTCCCTTTCTCTTTTTTTTTATCCCCTCCCTTCAAGAACTGCTCATGTCTCCTCACAGCCTCAAATATTTCATGCAGGTTGTGCCATGTACTTCACAAGCGAAGCCAAATAAAACACCGCCTTCCATATACACGGCAAAAAATGTTTTCCAGGGCTCAAAGCATTTCTGTCTTTGGCAGAATCCTTTCTCAAAGCATTCCAAAGGAAAAGGAGGGAAACGAAATACAAAGAGTGATTAAAATAATATTTTGGGTAGAGATGAGCCCAAACCAAACCCCGGAATAGAAAGCCAGATACCCCCCTAGATACCATCCCAAAATGAGGAGCTTTGTTGTGATACTTGGGAAATGTTGCAGGTCCCCAGCAAATTTAATTTATTTAATTGAACTTATAAACCACATAACCCCTATTGGTCCTTGCAGCTAACACTGAGCCTATTATAGCCATGTAACAGATTATATTTACCCACACTGGCCCTGGATGAATCAGATGGGGATGGCCCAGCATGGCAGAGAGGATGCACAAGGCAAAGGGGCTCTGCTGAAGCTAGGTAGGAGACCCAAAGCATCCCCAGGTTTCACTGTGGTTATATCTGCTGTTTGGATCCAGGCTGTCACTGACGTGGGCACAAACTGCTGTGTAATTTGGGGTTTCAGACATAGCATTTAGGACTGGATCCAAAACTCGAATGGAAGAAATTTGGGAAAGAGGCGTTCGAGAGTTTAATTTGAACCAGAAAATCCATGAGTCTATTTTTGTCCTGGTCTTTAATTGAACTACTCCTTCTTTAATCCTCTAGTATGCCTGAGCTGCTCAGGCATCCAACTGCAACCTCTCAATATTAAATAGGAGGCTTTATGCTATATGAATGGTGAAGGAATGGCAAACTCAGCTCTGTGTGCACTCGCTGCTCTGGAGAGGTGAACAAACAGCATGTTATGGCTCAGTGCATTTACTCAATAGCAACAAGAAGGAAAGCCTGCTTTAAACAAAGCCTATCTTGACAACTGGTTTTAAGAGAATAATTGCACCTACTAGTTCAGAAATACTCAGGCACTGATAATGCAAGTCTAGGACTCAGGGCCATCTTTACTTTCTGCATTGCAGTAAAAAGTCCATATGTGTGACTAAAACAAAGACAGTTTAATCATGTCAAGTGTATTTTATTCCCTAGTTTAATGTTTTTTATAAACCTTAAAATAGCCTTGAAAATATTTGTCCTAGTACTTGACAGGATTGGGGTTTGGTTTTCCATTGATTTAGTGGTTGTAACACAGGTCTTGAAATAGAGTACCCAGGGTAGGAGGGAGGGAGGGGTTTTGCTCCAGCAGCTGACAGCCTGAACCAGCCCCAGTGTACGAAGCGCTTACTATAGTGAGTTGAAACCACCCCAGATAATGACAGATATGTCCCAGGCTCTGCAGACTGCTCTGTTCCATCCCACACTGTGCCAAGGCTGTTCACTGGTACCCATAGCACAGGCAAGTACCTGGCTAAATCATCCCTCATGTTCAATAAGCTAGCCAACTAACTCCACCTGAATAACAAGGTTGCCTAAAGTGGTGTACCTTTAATGAAGAACACTGGAAAAGTGGATGCTCCCTGCTACAAGGCAAAATGAAGTGCATCAGGCAGGAAGGGGCTACAGGGCAGAAGAGGCAACTCATTAATAATCCATTTTTAAATGAGAAGTATTGTGTCTTTTTAATGTTAAACCCTTGCCCATCACAGGTTAACAATTTCAGTCTGCAGGACTCATATCCACCTTTAACATATGCAGCTCCCATCCGGAACATCTTCAGACCCTGCTACCTTCAAAACAATTCCAACTAACTCCATGAACGCCTCTTGCATATACATACATGCACACACACACAAAAACACTTATTAGCTTAATAGGGTGAGTATCAGAATGTAACAATAAATTATCTGACATCTTTATTGCTTGGAATGACAGATTCAAACAAAGCTAACCCTTTAATTATGTTTATATAATGTAATTTGGCATAAGTCACCAAGCACCCCTTTGGCAATGCCAGATTAAATATTTCACATTTGCTTGGGCAGCACATTACGAGATTGAAAGCCGTATTTTTGCCTGGTGCTCCAGAGCAGTGACTGCAGTAGCACAGATGGGAACAAGGCTCAGCACAGAGGCTCTTCCATAGAAGGAATTGCTCTGAGCTCACAGGGGCTTCCACATCCCACTTTGCGCATCCTCTCAGTCAGGAAACTGACACCACTGGTGTTTGCCAAGGGCAAAACAAAAGGCCCTGCTGATGCCAACAACATCAGAGGTGCCTCCTGTACCACAAGTAGTGCTTTCTGGGGCAGTCACATTTCTGCTCACTGGGGCAACTCCAAGTCCTCCTTTGGGGTACAAAACTGGGAGGTTTCATACTTTACGCCACCAAAAGATGCGGCTGATGGGCTTTGAGATTCCAGAGAAGGTGAAACAGTTTGAGCTGTTCTGCAACAAGGCAGGGAGAACAGCCTCAATGTCCAGATTCTCTGGGCCCATTTTTCCTCATTGCTCCTAAGTATCTTACTCCTTTCTTATAGGAAAAAATCCAGCAACTCCTTCAAAACTCCAGAGATGCAAACAGTTGGGAGGGAAAGAATTTACCCACCTTCCATCCCAATCTCATAGTGTTGAAACTTCATCATGTAAAAACTCCTTGTGAGTGTTTTTGCCTTGTGAGAGATGGGAGAAGTGTTTTTGTTTGATTTGATTTGTTTTGCTTTTGGTGGGGTTTTCAGTGGGTTTGGGGTGGTTTTTTCTGTGCCATCTATGCAATGTGTGAATTTTATCAGCCATGACAGGATCTGCATTTTGCTGAAGCTGCCACCAGTACATAAAGAAGACTGCATTGCTAAGGGAAATGATGGGGAAAAGCAAAGTTAAAACAAGGGTGTGCAAGTGTTCAGCCCTGCAAAGAGCTATCTGCAAACAAGGAGGTAGAAAGCCACATGCACAGTATCCTGGAGCACCTAGCATAAACTTAGTGTAGCCCCGCTGCTTTGCTTAAGTGCAGCCCTCACTGTCCAGAGCTGTCAGAGCTCTTTGTCAAGTGTATTCTTTGCATAATATAAAGTAGGTAGCAATTTGAATTGCTCATTATGCACATAAATTTGGGCACTGCATGCAGTACCTACGTCTCTCTTTACTGTCATGATAAAGCAATAGATGTAGAGACATCAACAATGAATGAGGATACAGCACAACTGGGACTTGAACTTCTTCAGTTACATCTGGAACCAAATGGTGAAGGCTTCGCATCAACAAAATAACAAAATCCAAATCAAATGGTCCCCAAAAGAAAGCATAACATACAATTCAGAGCAGAACATTGACAATGGAAAGAGAAGAGACCTTCGGAGCACTAAGCACAGCAGCAGTTTACAAATACTGGAGTATGCCATGTTTGCATCAAAGTATTTTAATTACAGAAGGAATAAATCTACCCAGACATTTCCTTGGGTTCTTCAAAGAGGCTTGATTGTTGTGTCAAAGCGCTTCCCCTTTTCGCCTTCATATACATTATTATGTGCAAAAAATAAGGAGTCAATTAAGAGAGAATACAAGGTATGAAATAATTCCCCATGCATAAGCTTGCAAATCTCATTGAAATTCTGTTGCGTTGCATTGCCCACACAACTTGCAATCTTAGCAAAAGCCACACAAAAGGCTTCCCTCCCCATTGTTTACATGAGCGTTTTGGAAGTGGGGCATAGATTGCTGTGCAGAAAGGGAAGTAGAGACAGGAGTGAACTGTAGTTTGTTGGGTTAATAAAACAGCAAGCCTTCCATTTGTTTCTTTAGTCCTATAGAGCCATTGCTGTTTAAGACTTACACGCTCCACTGTTAGCAGAGCTGGTGACAAGCATTTCCATTGCAGATTGTTAAAGCATGTGGGTTAGTCTAGTTCTAACTATGAGAACGTTTCCCAGCCATTATTAATGGCAGTGGCTTGATTCATGATTCAAGAGGTTGATATATAACAAGAAAGGGACAGAAAGCCCTGAAGAGACTGGCTGTATCATCAACCATCAACCTAACTAGTTAGACTCATCTAAAGACTACAGCAGCCCTAGCAAACTATGAAATCATTCTGGATTCAGGGGTTTGTGATGTTGGCAATGAGCTTGGCCAAAAGCAACCTAATTATTTTCATATTCCTTTACATAAAGTTACCAGTACTGCCTACCTACACAAGTGAAAACAGACAAGAAAGCCTCCTTCTCACACATTCTGAGCTGTGGAAACACTCTTACGTGCAGCAAGGAACAGTATATATACAATAATTAAGATGGACATCAATGAAAGCAAGAAGGGGCATGAGCTTCAGGAAACCTGCCAAACCACTGGGGCTTCTGGCAGAACATCCTGGATGTCTGTGATCTGCTCATTCAAATGCAGGTATTGAACGTCTCAGTGGAGACACCCCATGCATGTCAGCAATCACACAAGAAGATACAGGTGAATATGGATGGGAAGAAAAGCTCAGGTGTCCATGAGTTTCTTGTTTTCCCCTACCCCAAGTATTCAGATGAAATGAAGGAGTTAAAATCCAGCTTTGCTTTGCATATACCCTTACACCATCATGGCTGCAGTAGTTCAGTGCTGCTCCATACAAGTGGAGTGATAACCTTTTCACTACTTTAAAAGGTATTGAAGGCAAAGGATGGCTGTGGGCTAGCTCCAAACTACTTCTCTTGCCTCTTGGAAATCTCAGTTTATCGCCTCACTGTTGAGGACGGAAAGGGATTCAATCTAAATCTTCAGCCGATTCCAATAGGATAGTGGTAAATTACAAGAGGTGATAATGCCACCAATAGGCCATCTAGTGCTTCTTCTGATTTGCACCAAACGGGTGAGATTCACCATCACCAGGCATCACCATCAGGGTGCAGATGAGACCTCCTCAACAACCAGGTGACTTCAGTGTGCTTTGCTTATGAACTACCCCAATGTAACAGAAGATAATGCTGTTTGGCCAAACCTCATCTTTACATGGTTGGATGTGCTGGGGGATAGGGTGCAGTACACTGAAGGTTTTCAGGAGAACCTAGCACAGATCCCTTCTACAGGAAAGCTCCTTTCTGCAGGAGCAGGGCTTTGAGCACAGACAAACAAGTGGAAAGGGTGCTCAAGTCTGCAGCTGAGCTATTAAAGGTCACTGGAGGTAACCAGGTAACCACCCTTTGGCTGTGCAATCCCTTCCCTAAGCACTCACGCACCACCATGCTCTTCCAATCCAGCCTCGGCAGAACACTTCCCATGGAGCAGCACTCAGAGCTAGGCATCTGGACCAACTCAACTCATTCTTTGCTCAGCCCTTGACTCAGAGTCAAACCTGCCTTTCCATGCCTTCTCCTTGCACAATTACACAGCATTCCCAGCCAGTTTAGCCTTGGGTGGGTGCTCACCTCCTGGCTGCAGCAGCGGTTTGCTCCTGTGTGAGCTCTGTCAGCTCGGTAGCAATCAGGGAATCAGCAAACTGGGGTGATGAACTACAGGGTCTCTCCTGGGAAAGCACTTCTGGCACATGGCTGGAATCACAATCAGGTTTCATTTACCTCTGCGTGTCAAATGGACTAAATCATCACTTGCCTCGTAAGCAAAGAGCCTGGGACAGCAGCTTCCTCAGCAATAAGCCTTAGTGACAGAAATACCTACTAGTAATGAAAGATCTTCCACTTGCAGTGTAACGTTTTATAACCTGGCCCTTCTTCCCCCACCCCTGCATGTTTTCTGCTTACAACAATTAATTGCTTCATAGCTGAAGGCAGGGTTTAATCCTGTGAGCATAAATTCACACATACAGGGATGTGATCAAGTGAGATTTGTGAGATTAAGTCCTTGGGTCCACCAGAAGTATTCACAGGAGTGTAATTATGAGACATGCAGCTACACGAGTGTTCAAGGGTAAAGCACATCTGCAGTTGCTTGCATTTGCTTCAGTTTTTAGACTCAGAAGACTGCTCAGCATCAAACCAACATGAGCTGCCTGGGCAGACATGTACAGAATAGAATGGATTAGAAAAAAATCACTATTTAAGTATCCCTCTGTTGAGTTTTTACTTAGTCCATCCCCAACCCTTAAATCCTTTCTGAAGGAGTGACTTTCCTCGAGGAAAGAAGCACACATCAAAATAGGTCCTGAATGCATAATTGCACCTTATTTGCACTTTGACAACTCCTAAGCATTCATCTCCTTATTTGCACTTAGACAACTCCTAAGCATTCACCTACCACACCAGCCAGACTCAGAAAGAAAACTCATTCACAGTGTGAGGTTCAAATGCTGGGATTTCTTTCAATTCCTTTCTGAAGAATAAGGTTTAGGAATATCATAAAAAATGCAAAACCTTTGTCATCTCCCTACTAAACCATTTGTCCTGCTTCAAGAGTCAACAGGACTCTGCAGTGGAAACCAGTATCTTGGTGATAAGAAGTTGTTCTCACCTGGAGCATTGTGTGCAGTTCTGGTGTCCTCAACATAAAAAGGACATGGAGCTGTTGGAACAAGTCCAGACGAGGCCANACAGGACTCTGCAGTGGAAACCAGTATCTTGGTGATAAGAAGTTGTTCTCACCTGGAGCATTGTGTGCAGTTCTGGTGTCCTCAACATAAAAAGGACATGGAGCTGTTGGAACAAGTCCAGAGGAGGCCAGGAGGATGATCAGGGACTGGAGCATCTCCCATACAAAGACAGGCTGAGAGAGTTGGGGCTGTTCAGCTTGGAGAAGAGAAGGCTGCATGGAGACCTCCTAGCAGCCTTCCAGTATCTGAAGGGGGCCTATAGGGATGCTGGGGAGGGACTCTTCATTAGGGACTGCAGTGATAGGACAAGGGGTAATGGGTTAAAACTCAAACAGGTGAAGTTTAGATTGGATATAAGGAAGAAATTCTTTCCTGTGAGGGTGGTAAGGCACTGGAATGGGTTGCCCAAGGGAGTTGTGAGTGCTCCATCCCTGGCAGTGTTCAAGGCCAGGTTGGATGAAGCCTTGGGTGAGATGGTTTAGTGTGAGGTGTCCCTGCTTATGGCAGGGGGTTTGTAACTGGATGAGCTTAAGGTCCTTTCCAACCCAAACTATTCTGTGATTCTAAGATTCTTTCATCAGGATCCCACAATGAACATTTGGAGGGATCCTGGCACTGCTGCATCTGCTGAGCTGTCCTTCACAAACTACTCCAAGTGTCTTTTGCTTTGTTCTGAAACACTCTCTCAGAAGACAGTAATTCCCTTCATTTAAATGACCATCACAATACTTTCACATTCTTACTTGAATCCCCATTGTAAATAAATCTCATATTCATACAAAATAAAAAGCAAACAAAAAACCGCACCACAACAACCACTGATGTTCCCCTGACCTGAACCCCTCCTGTCACCTCTCCATTAGTCCCAAACCTGGTTTCAACAAAGATGCTGAAGGTTTTATCTCACTGCTTTTTGCCTTGTCGCCCAAAGGACCAAAAGGCATAAGCATGAATTTAAGGTTTTGTTAATGATATGGTTGTTCACCTGAGCCTCTCCCATTAACCCAGAAACTGGGAAGAGGAGATCTCCATGCTATAACCACACCAACCTGCCTGGCACAGTGTTTCCTGTGGCTCAGGAAACAGCATCTTGCCTTCTACTGAGGACACACATCTCCCCTGCTTTTCTCAGCCATGTCCTGCTCCCTTTTCAGCTCAGGTGAAACCCCAGCCAGAGGCAGCTCACTAATAACTACAGGTCACAGACCAAACAATAAGCAGGCACAGCATGAGGTAATGCACAGGAGGAATTCCTACAGGCAAACTGCAGCTTTTCATGCCAAGACTATTAAGGAAACACATAAAAGATGTGTTCCTCAATGCACCTCCTTTTCCAAAACCTTATCAGTCAGACACTCCCTTGTCACCTGCTGCTGCATTCCCAGCAGCTCCTTCTGATCTGCTCCCCAGGCCCACCACCAAACCCATCTTTCACCTCTTAAACTCCCCACATCACTGTCACAGCTCCTGGACTTACAAGACTGCAGCATGCTCCCCTTGGCCTTACACCAGTGCAATCTCCCACACTTGATCCATGTTTTCAGCCACTTTATAGCTTCTGGTGAGAGCTATAGCTTGTTGAACACTGCGGCTATTGCTCTGGACTTTTCTCCAGCTTCACAGCAGGAAGCAGATCATTGGGGCTGCACTTGCACCCTAACCTTGGCTTTGGACCATCAGATGTAAGTCATTGACTATGTAGCTCATGTTCTGGTTCTCTTCATGATATCTAAAAACACACCCAGCTGCACCAAATGATCAGAAATTCTCCCTAACTGATGAGCTACTGCAAGAGTTAAATGTCAGGTAGATAAAGTGAATAAAAGGCATCACAGCTGCACCATAAACAGTGATTCTATAGCATCAGTGAGGTCTAAAACCACTGGGAATGTACCAGTGCTTTCTCCTTGCTGGGTCTGTGCTGGCTTCTGCCCTCTCTGAGTTCTGGGCTTCGAGGTAGCAGGACAGAAATGCAGCTCTCACATCCTGTGCCACAGATTCCCATGTACAAACTAACCTGAGCCTGTGTGCACAGGGCCCCACTGATGGACTGAAACTACTGTGGGTATAAGGAAAAACCTCACTCCATTGTACATGTTTTGCCCCCTTCTGCTGGCACCAAACATCAGCCTGTTTCATAGGTTACAGGTAAAGTCATTAAATGACAGAAAGAGCAAATTAAGCTTGATTTAAGCAGTTTGCTTAATGAAACAGAGTGCTAAGCAGGGAAATATTATTCACTCCCCTTACTGGAAACATAATAATTAAAGCAATGGAAATGAAGGAGGAAAACACGTATTTAACATGTCTCCATCAGTCTGAAAATCAGACTTATTGTTCTAGACCCTTTGAAAAATATTTGCTCTTTCAGATCGCATGTGCTGGGTTTCAAATGAAAAAGGACTGAGGTAATCAGTATTTAAACCTCTACATTGAAAGTTTAATTCCAATACCACAAAACCAGCCTTAAACATTACCTCTCCCATTATGCACTGCATAAACACTTGGTTTTCTTAGAACTGGGATTATTAATTTCCATAGTAAGAGGCAGCTGCTTGTTCCTAGTGGGAATTTATGCCTGGTCCAGGCAGAAGAAAGGAGCCTGGAATTAACCTCTTGCTCTTTGCTACTGGTAATTGCCTTTGCTATGGAGTAGAGTGCACCAGATGCAGAGCATCCAGACAAGGTCCTGCCATCAGCAGCAATGGCATAAATCACAATGTGACAGCATGAAGGGACAGATAAATCACCCGGGGAGAGATGGCATGGGGAAGGATAAGAGCTATGAGCAATACAAGCTGATGAGTCCATGGCCAGCACCAGCTGTGCTGGAGGTGTTCTGGTTGCCATCAGCTGAACACCTGGAGTTGAGCTAGGTTTGTGGTACAACCTGTGCTGTGGAGACAGGAACAATGAGACACAGAGAAGTTAAGCTTGAGTTTTCCAAGAGCTTCAGGGGGACAAGGACCCTTTCCTGATATAGGGTCTCCTGGAAGCAAGACTCCTATGGAGAGTTAATACTAGAGCTAAGGAAAGCATGGAGGCATCCCAGATCCTTCTCTTCTGATACTGGCCTGGGGATTTTATTTCATCCTTTACTATTCAAATATATCAGAAGTTCTTCTACAGGAACAATTCCCTTTTGGACTTCGGATCTTTTCTAAGAGAAAAAGCAATCTGTGTTGAGATGCATTACAGGTACTAATAAAGAAGTGTCCTCTCGGAAAGTAATATACAGGAGGAGCCATTCCTCTAAAAGTATACATTGGAAGTAGGAAAATAAAGAGGAAATATGCTTTTTTGAGGCTTACATTTTGTTTGGAGTTTTTTGAAAGGAAGGGAGACTGGGATTTGGCTGTGGAGGGTACCTCATGACAGGAGGTGGCAAAGATGCCTCAGTGCTCCCCTGTGACATTGTGGTGAGATAATGTGGCTGGGAGGAAAGCAGAATGAATGCAGCAGCTTCCTAGAAACCATTTCTCAAGGCTTTATCTTTAATCTCTTTCCCTCTGTAGTCTGATAGAAACTATATTGAGAAACCCCTAAGACCCAGCAAAGCAGCCTGTGCTGAGGCCAAAGCTCATAACCACGTCCCAGTGATAGCGAACATCTCAATTCCTACAGGGGCTGGAGCAGGCTCTGGCTCTGGCTACATCTCCATTGCCACCAAGCCACAGACATTGTGTGGAAATACCCGCTTTGCTCTGCAGGTTCCTCCAGTGGGAAAGGTGCAATGCAAAGCCAGGATGTTTTAGCAGGAAAAGGCTCTGCCAGCCAGGTTTAAGGTTAGGGAAGAGACATTTCTTCTTTGCTGGATAAAGTGAACATGCACAAGTAAGCTTGCTCAGCTCCTCTTATACCAGTGAGGGCACTGACTGGCTGGGTTTCATACCGTCAAGAGGTTTCTGCTTTGGTTTCTCATCATGAGCTTGAAGACCAGGACCCACTTACATGTGGCAAACAGCAAATACCAAAGATCATTACATGGATAGAAGCCACATAATGGGGGGGAAGAAGAAAGAAAGCAATGAAGAGAAAACATTAAACACCTGGAGGATAACAGAACCAGTACCCATCAGGAGGCCCAGAGGCAGCCAACATAATATAGATTGGGAGGGGTGGGAAGAAGATACAGCATTTGATGCAAGATTCTCCCTTTGGTTTGTGTCCAACAGCACCACTGAGGTCAACAGCTATCAAAGTCCTAAAAAGCACCCAGTGGTTTTGTTGGTATTAGGTCCCCAGAAGCTTTTGTTAATGAGAAATGAAAGAAGAGGGTATTTTTAATTATTATTCCTTTCTGCACTTAATTACTTTTAAGAATCCAGCCCTGAGGAAGAGAAGTCCCCCTGGAAGCTGATAGCAGCTAAGAACATAACATCTCAAACCATAAGATGTTTCAGAAAGTTTTTTACAAGCCATAAAGGACACAAATACCTGCACTTTGAGGAATACATCATTCAAATTAAGGATGAAAGAGGCATGCAGAGATAAAGAAACAAGTCCATGTTATAGCCAAGGAAATCTGCCCTAATGACCTGCCACCCTGCTCCAGGGAAGCATTTCCTACACTGCCCCCAACTTGCATTTGATTTTGTGGAAGCAAAAACCTGCCAGATTCTGGCTTTCTTTGCCCTTCCCCCTGGCTTTTTTGGACACAATTACAAGATGATGGGGTTAATAGAGTGCAGAGCAGCTGCAATCCATTTGGAATTCACTGAATGACTTGATACAGTCTCCTGAAATCTTATGCTCCAAATTAACTCAAGTTGGCTCAGGCAGGAAAGCATTGTCATACCGATAAAAAGCTGCCCAAGCAGACTGCAAGCACTGGGTAATGACACACAGTGATGCTCCTGCTGTGGGGCTGAGCTCCATGCTGTGTTTCAACCTCACTGGCCAACCAGGGAAACAATAAAGGGAATCCAAGGAGCACTGGCAAAAAGTCCCAGATGCAGTTAGAATAAAAAAGGGTTTCATCCATTTGGATCCATTGATAAAACATCACCTTTTCAGTGGGAAGGAAGGGAGAGAACAGTCAAGCAACCTCACATATCTGCACAGAGATAGATGAGTGCATAATGCTTAACAGAGGGGGGAAATCCAGGAGATGACAGTGTTAACAGAGATGTTTCTCACTTGAAGGCAAGCACAATAATAACACTATCGGATTCATCAGCTCACCGTAAAGCTGGAGGCTGCATGTGCTGGGTGCATTCCCACCCATGCTGCAGCAGGGATTCATGGCTTGCCAACACAAGGAGCTTGAACAGAAAAGCTATTGCAGAATAACCTATTCCACAATCACTGCTTTGGAACATATCCCTGCTCAGACCACTGTCTCCCGTGGTAAGAGTCATTTTACAGTGGAATAATTGATACTCTCTTCCAGAGTAAAATAACTGTTCTGGAATACACTCCCTCAATGGGTTCAGATGAGCAGCAGCTCCAGAACAGCTCTTGCAAAATAGCTTATTTGGGACAATTCTGCCTGGTAGACAAGCCCCAAATTCCAAATACTCCCAATCCACAGCAGAAAATCCATGCAGTGCCCAGGGAAAGAGGAGTCTGCTGCCTTTGTTGGTACCAAAACCTGGTGCCCATCCTGCCACTCCTGAGCTCTGTTGCTGCTTTGATAGGAGAGGATTTGATCAGAGTCATTTCAAGGAAGGAAAAAGGGGGGTTACATTAAAATGTTTTAATCACTTTCAGGTTTAGCTGGGGGTTTCTTTTTCCATTTAATTTCAATACAATGAAACTGTTCCAGCTTTGGAAGGGAGGCAAATTTGGACAGAGAAATAATTGAGAGGAGTTTGGGAAAACTTAGGGAGGGAGACACAATTAAAGATATATGGGCAGGGAAAGATAGCTTGCATTTTCCCAACCACAGTTGGTAATTGTTTTCTTGGACAACCCTGCTTCTTCACATGCATGGTTTCCAAACGCTCCAGGAGAAAATAGAACTACAAGAACCACCCTGGCATCTTTTTGCCAGTGCTCTCCAAGCTCCATACAAGGAGCTCACCTTTGGATTTCATGGGATTTACAGCATCCCACATGAAACTATTCATCCTCCTCCCTGTCTTCTAGGAAAAAACAACAGCAGCTCTGGTAGAGCTGGTACCTTTTCCTGCTCCTGCTTTTAAATACCCACCCAGTGCAGTGATGACCATTTCCTGAAGCACCCAAGTGGCTGGGGAAGCCAATCGCTCAAAGTGCTTTAACAACTGGTTTGGTCATTCAGCTGTTGGTGCTCTTCCAGTAACCAGGAATTTGCACTCACAAGAGCAAACTCTCAGCTCCATCACTTCCCTGGAGCAGGCTGCATGTCCTGGGAGAGGGTTTGGGCACCTGGTGCAGGATACTGCTCTCATTGGTAGCTCAAAGTCCAGGCTCAAGACTGGATTGATCTCTCTCAATCAGACTCAGGACTGATTGAATGCACTGCAGGGGCAATCCCAGCTTCTCTTTCCAAATCTAGGTGTCTATTTCCAGCTTCTGCCCACACCAAGGTTTGGAATTTGTATGAAGCAGAGCCGGCAATAAAGCAGGATGCAGGGCAGCATGGATCACCCCTGCTCACAGAAGAATGGGGTCCTTTGTAGGTGAGTCCCCTGTGCTGCGTGATGCCCTATATCGTTGCTGGTGTTCACCATTGCTCAGCCCTCAACACACAGGCATCTCCAGGGTGGGAAAAAAAGCAACCATAAAAAAGCCAGATTCCTGGGTTAATGCAGACTCATAAACAGCCAGTCACTGGCAACATGGGATTCAGGCTTTTTCATCTCTCCCTGCCTAATGCGAAGCAGATACCTTCTATTAATGAACTAATTGCTAATTAGTAGCCACTTAATTTCTCTTCCATCAGTTTTCTTCTCTAGCTCAGGCTCAGAGAGGGCAGGATGTGTAAATCAGCCGGTCCCTATAGAAACTGCACATAGAGCAGTTCAAAGGCAGCAAGATGGGTGAGCAAGGCAGTGCCTCTTATCAAATGGAACACTTGACAGAGACATGGGACACTTCATTTGCCACTTTGCAAGTCTTTTGACCAGGTTGCTTAACCCTTGCGTATGTTGGCCTCAATCCTTTGCTCATGCTTTGACCACATCATAAACACTAAACAAGGGGCACATCTGTGATTTCAGTGCTTAGCAGAAAGGGGCAGTGGTATTTCCTGCAACAGGGCAAAACATTAGAGGAGCTTCTCCTTGCTTGTCTGCAGAGGAGCAGAGCTGAGCTGAGCGATGCCAAGTCACAGCCAAATTCCCATGCCCGGCACAAACTTGTACAAAGGCAGTGCGAATGGACTTTGAAAGGGAATGAGGGCAAAGCTGGATCTTATGCTCTAAGCCACAGGGGCATGCAGGTCAATCTGACGTGGCATAAAACAGCAGGGGAACAGGGTCTCCAGATTTCAGAAGCATAGGCCTCTGAGGCCTTGCTCCATCATCCCATCACCTGTGGGACAGTGTGTAAGGCATCGTGACAGTAATACATGAGTGACTTGGAGCACACAGTGACTGAGCACCGCGTAAGTGTCCTAGATACAGAGCAGCATTACTCCTGAAAGCTGGATGGGATGTGCCCTCTTTTTGTCCACTCTGAATTCCCACAGGAAACTCCAACATTTGCCCCAAAAGCTTTCTTTCTGTCCAAGTTGCATCACTTTGAGCTGACACAGATACAACCCTGGGGCTTTCGATCTGGGTGGTAAATGCTCCAGTGATGAAAAATCATTTGTGGTAAACACCCCATTTTCCCAGTGGGGGTTGCAGTACATCTGGGATAACCCCCAAAGCAAGAGGCTGCAGCCCTCTGGTCTGCTTCTGCTGCAGCCTCCTCATATCTTTACTCTTGAGATGCTTGAGTGGAACAGGAGAGCACCCAGCAGCTGGGACATACCCCCTGGGGCCCCTGAACCTGGGACTTCTGAATTCCAATCCAAAGTGTTCTATCCCAGTTCAATCAAGAGAGATTATTTCCCTCTGGACCCTGCATTAAAAAGATGATGATGTGTATGTATTATTTATAGAAAAGGGACGACATTCAAATTCTGCCTGGGTCCCAGCCACCACATTGCATCTTTCTAATGGTTTCCCAATAGGGACAGATTCCCGTTCTGTCTGCCTGCTGTCCTTTCCCCTTTCTCCCTGATACTGAGGGATCTTAAAAGCTTACAGAGCTATAGCCATGCTAATTTTGTAATACACTGGAACTCTCTCTCCTTTTGCATCGTCCTAAGGGGGGACTTACTCTAACACAGTTCTTGGAAATAATTTCTCCCTTCATAAAACACCCCAAATTGTAAACCGTCCAATGAACTCCTTACATTAAAACATTGTACAGTTTTATTTCAGTAATCATCATCATAAACAACTCCAGTCTTTACAGGGCCTTTCATCCCCAAGGATCTCAGAGTGGTTTCACTTGCACCAACTATAGACAGGGATGAATTCATCACTCTGTGCACAGGCAGCTGTTCCAGGGCCACAGCTGGGGCTGTGCAGGGGAAGAGCAGCATCTCCACAGCTTAATCACTGTAGCTACCCTGTTCTGATGCTCAGACCTGGATGACGTGGGAATGGTGTGTGTTCTCTGCTACTGCATCAGGAAATTAGAGCTCAGTAGGCAGTTACCATGAAACATGCTATTAAGTGAGGGATTTATTAAGTAATAACTAATGTTATTGATGATCCTGTATGAAGGTAGGCTGAGAAACTTGGGGCTGTTCAGCCTGGGGAAGAGAAGGCTGCATGGAGACCTCATAGCAGCCTTCCAGTATCTGAAGGGGGACTATAGGGATGCTGGGGAGGGACTCTTCATTAGGGACAAGGGGTAATGGGTTCAAACTTAAACAGGGGAAGTTTAGATTGGATATAAGGAAAAAGATCTTTATCATAAGGTTGGTGAGGCACTGAAATGGGCTGCCAAAGGAGGTTGTGAATGCTCCATCCCTGGCAGCGTTCAAAGCCAGGTTGAACAGAGCCTTAGGTGGCATGGTTTAGTGTGCCCATGGCAGAGGTGTTGGAACTGGATGATCTTAAGGTCCTTTCCAACCCTAACTATTCTATGATTCTATGATTGTACCATGATAGGGGACACTCAATGGGCACAAGTTGCAACACAGGAAATGATAATAAAATGTAAGGAGAAAACAAAAAATCACTCTAAAGGTGGTCAAATATCACAAATAGGGGTTATGGAATCTCCAATCTGGAACCAAGTCCTTGAATTCAGCTGAACGAAGCCCTGAGCAACCTTGTCTTGTTGGGACCTGCTTTGTGCAGGGCTTTGGATGAGAGGCATCCCACGGTCCCATCCCAAACTCTTGTATGCCGTAGCCTTGTGTGATAACTTAAAGCACAAGTGGTGTTAGTTTAAATTCACACATCAACTGCTGAGCTGCAGCATCTGTCACAGCTGTCAGCTCCAGGCAACTTCCAGCCAACACGAGGAACTGCAGTGCCTTGGGCTGTGCTAGTGAGTCTGCCAAAACCCCACTGCTGTCATTTCACTGAGAATCAAGCTGATTGCTCTTGTCTGTGGAAGAGAACACAGCACCGGGCCCCGTGCTGCAAACATCTCTGAACTTGTGCTTTTCCTGCCTTCAGACCCGTGTTTTATAGGTGAGAGCCATGCAATGCTGTTAACTGCTCCTCACAGCAACCAACCACTTGTTAATCTCTGGACTCACTCCAGTTCATCAGTATTAGTGGTGAAGAGCAACACCCAAACCTGGCTTCAATATCCTGCACTTCAGACCCCATTGACACCAGTGTGAGCACCTCCCTTATCTCACACACAGCTTCCCCATGCAGCTGGCCCAGAAAACTCTGATGAGGCAGACACACTGCGTCATGCTGTCCAGCTTGGACTAAAGACTCCCATGGCTTCCAGATGTTTCTTTGTCATGCTGCAGCCCCACCAGCTGTTGCCTCCTCTTCTTTAGGAATGTGTGCACTGGATCACACCTTCCTGCTTACGTCTTTGCTGAAATTTGCCTTGCTGGCAGCAGGTTTGTGGTTAACTCCTCCTGAAAAGTAATTCCCCCCCTTGCTCCAATGAGCTGCGCATGCTATGCAAGGAATGACAAATGGACCTTGGTTGGAACACAGCGAGGCAGGGAGACTCCACCACTGCCTGGAGGCTTGTTTCAATGGTTAACTTCCAGTTAACCACTTTTCAGCTCACATTCAATACTCCCGAGGTTTCTGTGTGGACAAGGCTGCAGCATGATGTAAAGACTTGGTAGCCAGACAGCAGCTATAGGCAAAGTCATTGTGTAAACCAAGTCTCCTGGGGCTGGGAGCCAGAGAGTGTGGGACTCAATGTGGAAGATATCACTGTATTTTTTGTTGATAACAGTGTATTTTATATCCTGCTGCATTACAATCTGAAAACACTTTGTAACCCATTGCTCTCACTGCGATCTGCAGTCACCCAATTGCCTTGTGGCACTGACCCCGAAGGAATCATCGTCTGGATTCATGCGCTGCCTGGACTTGGAAATGGACATTCAGGGTTTTAGTCTATTTTGTTATAGCCCTTAGAAACTGCTCAGAAACAAACAACTCGACAGTCCCTATGGCTGCAGAGCACTTCATAGTGAACAGTAGCTTTGAACTCTAGAGGCAGCATTTTTATCCTTGCTGTAGGGCAGGGAGACCTGGGGCAAACGGTGTAGATCTCTATAGATCAAACAAAACCCCATTACCCATTGACTTTGGACAAAGGTCTGGTGAATTCCTGCTCTGCTGCACATCAGCTTCTAAAATACAGCTACCAGCTCTGCTAAATAAGTTGTAAAGATCTATACTGCTATAGTTCACATCTAGAAAATGTTTAGGCCAGAAAACATGCAATTTGAAGGTGAATTGAAGAACAACTTTCTGTTAAAAGTTTTACCCCACATAGCATAAATAATGAATGTATTATTTATAACTTTAACACCAGAATGCAGAAACTCACATAGCTTTTCAACTTAGACCATTTTGCGGTGATGGGAATGCCATTATTCTCATCATTGTAGCAACTGAGCACACACCACAGCTTAGCAGAAATGGGGAAAAGTGAAAACTTCCCACCAGAAAGTAATGAAAAGAAAGTTAATTACAGGACTTAAAAGCCCAGTGGTTGGACATCAGCCAGAAAGCTTTCTCTTTAGTCCTGGTTAAGTCTTCCTAAGGGAGGACAGAGGGTCAAGTCTCTATTTTTACTGCACATCACAGTCGATGAGTTTTGCACTTTCACATTTGCTCCAGCAGTCTGTTAATGGGGTCTTCTTCAGATCTTCTCTAACACCATGTGATAGTTTGCTCACTTAATAATGATTGCATAAATTGTCATCAATTTCATGCTTGTCATTAAACTGGTTTTACCCTGGATAACCTCTTGGATTTGGCAAGTGAGACCCAAGTATCCCATAGCGTGCAGTAACTGTGTGACCTGCTTGTTCCCATTTCAACCCTTCAGTGGTGCATTCAGTGGTGTAATCATAGTGGGCCTAACACTGGAGGGGAAGCAGGGCTGCATGCAGAGGAGCAAAATGGTCTAGATAAACCAGCCAAGGGAACATCATGGAGTGGTACAAAGACAAACGCAAAGTGCTCTACTCAGAAGGAGTAAGTGCATGCACCAGTACAGGATGGTCCCTGACCAGTTGTACAGCATCTTTGCAGAAAAGGTGATGGTGGAGAAGCTGACCATGGGTTAGCAATGAGCCCTTGCAGCAAGGAAGGCCAGAATCCAACATCTTCATTAGGAAGGACATTGCCTGCAAGCTGAGGGACATGGTCCTTTCCCTCTGCTCAGCACTGGTGAGACAGACCATCAGTATCATAGAATCATAGAACCATAGAATCACAGAATGGTTTGGGTTGGAAGAGGTCTTAAAGCTCATCCAGTTCCAACACCTGCCATGGGCAGGGACACCTTCCCCTGGACCAGGTTGCTCCAAGCCCTGTCCAACCTGGCCTTGAACACTGCCAGGGATGGGGCAGCCACAGCTTCTCTGGGGACCTGTTCTTGTGTTGGGTCCAGTTCTGGGCTCCTCAGCATGGGACAGACATGAACATAGTAGAGTGGAATGAGCAGAGACCACCATGATGGCCAGAGGCTGGAGCATGTAGAGTATGAGAAGAGGCTGAGCCAGCCTGCTAAGCCTGGAGAAGGGAAGGCTTTGGGGAAATCTTACGGCAATCTTCCACTACCTAAGCAGAAGGTGTGGAGGAGATGGAGCCAAACTATTCCTGCAGGATGAGAAGCTGCAGACACTAGGTGTGACATAGGACATACCCAGCAGACTTTAGGAAAAGGTGATCAGACACAGAGCCCAGGAATTTGTGTAATCTCCATCCCTAGAGACAAGCATAACATGACTGAACAAGGAGAGCAACCTGATCTGAATTTGGCCCTTCTCTGATCAGAAGTCGAATGTCCCTGGGGGCCCCTTCCAGCCTGAGTTATTCTGATTCTCTGATTCATACCTTTTCACCAAACTGCATTCTTTGAAGACAGGGCTGAGTCATTTGAAGCATCATGTTCAAACTGCTGAATCACATGTGCGCAACCCGCTCTAAACCGACCTGGCATCTGATCCTGAAAATGCCTCACACCAAGGAAATGAGAGTGGACTTTCAGTTTTCGTTAGCTAAGTGTTTATAGCACTGAGTAATGCATTTGTTAAGCCCTTGAGGCAAGAGCCGAACCTGCCTTTGCACAGGATAGCACACGGGCACCGCTGTTCTTGTAGCAAGGGAAAAGTGCAGGGTGATAGGGGAAGATGCAAACCCAGATTGGTGATTTAAAGCATCACAAAAGGACCATATCTTCATAGAACCATAGAATCAGATGGGTTGGAAAAGACCTTTAAGACCATCAGGTCCAGAAGTATCCACATTAGTGCAGCCCATCAGCAGCCCCACAAAGAAAACCTTGTTGGGAGCTTTTTCACGGAGCCAGATGAAGTCAAATCAATCACTGTCTACTCTCTACAATCACCTTGCTCTCTGCAACTGCCTGAATGGAGGTTGTAGTGAGGTGGCGTCGGTCAGTTCTCCCAAGTAACAAGTGATAGGACAGGAGGAAATGGCCTCAAGATGTTCCAGGGGAGGTTTAGATTGGATACTAGGAACAATTCCTTCCCCAAAAGGTGCTCAGGCATTGGAACAGGCTGCACAGGGCAGTGCTGGAGTCACCGTCCCTGGGAGTGTTCACACACCATGTAGATGAGGCCTTCAATGCCATGGGTTAGAGATGGTGTTGGCAGCACTGGGGAATGGTTGGACTTGATGATCTTGAAGGTCTTTTCCAACCTAAATGGTTCTCTAATTTTATGAATAGAAACCAGACAACTCCACTGGAGTATTTGGCTTTTTGTCACCAGATATTCCAAGGGTGAAGAGTTAGTTTATTTATCTGTTGTGAAAGCTTCTTTCTCCCCACCCCCACCCACCCCCCCACACAAGAGAACCCCTCAACCACAGCAATAGCAACAACCAAGAGCAGCAGCTCAGCGAAGGCTCATGGTGGATTTTTCTCCACTGTCCAATTGTGAACCACGACTGGAGCACATCCAATGAATGATGCTATGTTTTACAGATGGGTCGGTTTCAGGAAGTCCAAGGAGGTGATCCTGCCCCTCTACTCTGCTCTCGTGAGACCTCACCTGGAGCATTGTGTGCAGTTCTGGTGTCCTCAACATAAAAAGGACATGGAGCTGATGGAACAAGTCCAGAGGAGGCCACGAGGATGATCAGGGGACTGGAGCATATCCCATATGAAGACAGGCTGAGAGAGTTGGGGCTGTTCAGCCTGGGGAAGAGAAGGCTGCGTGGAGACCTCATAGCAGCCTTCCAGTATCTGAAGGGGGCCTATAGGGATGATGGGGAGGTACTCTTCATTAGGGACTGTAGTGTCAGGACAAGGGGTAATGGGTTCAAACTTTAACAGGTGAAGTTTAGATTGGATATAAGGAAGAAATTCTTTCCTGTGAGGGTGGTGAGGCACTGGAATGGGTTGCCCAAGGGAGTTGTGTGTGCTCCATCCCTGGCAGTGTTCAAGGCCAGGTTGGACAAAGCCTTGGGTGGCATGGTTTAATGTGAGGTGTCCCTGCTTATGGCAGGGGGATTGGAAGTGGATGATCTTAAGGTCCTTTCCAACTCTAACTATTCTATGATTCTAAGTCCAGTGCCTGATCATACTGGGTCATTTGACCGGGGAGCAAAGGTTTATTCCAGCTGGCAGCAATGGTGGATAAACAGGGAGATAGGACATGGGAAAAGGGAGCTTGAGGGGACTGGGCACAGAGAGAGCCCCACAGTAACAGCAGCCTGAGGAGGAAGAGAGAGGTTTACAGAGAATCACACAGAATTACCAGGTTGGAAGGGACCTCTAAGATCATCAAGTCCAACCCATGCCCTACACCTCAACTAAACCATGTCATCAAGTGCCAAATATTATCCCCATCCACTACCAAAACCGACATTTATGAATTGCATGTTCGTTCACCTAATAACAGAACTTGTTTTCAAACCTGCATCTGCTTCAGACATTTCTGAAATTAGACTCAAGACACTTTGCTGAAAAGCAAATCTGTAGCCAGATTTTGTGGAGTTATCCTGCATTGTCATATTTTAACCAAATACATAATTCTGTCCAGCCACATAGGAAGACTTTGCAGATATTATTCACAGAGGGATTAATATACAAAGGATCAGTGTCTCAGAATAACGGAGATGGAAACCATAGGTGTTTAAGAAACAAGCAGCTGTGGAGCAGAGCCTGGGGTTGCGGAGCAAGGGGCTGGACACAGGGAGAGGGATGGGAATGCAGGGAGCGGGATGGAGACCGGGAAACGAGGAGCACAGCTCAGCCCCAGGGAAGACGGGACCGGACGCGCCGCTCTGGGCGGTCGGGGGGCGCCACCTAGCGGATCATAGAGCCCCAGGCTGGAAGGGACCTCCAGGATCAGCCGGTCCAAACTTCCCAGGCAAAGCGGGACCTGGGCTACGTGTTATTCCAATGGATGATTGTCCTCACTGTGTCCAATGGGAATCTCCCCAGGAGTAACTCGTGCCCATCATCCCTCGTCTTTTCCAGGGGGCTCCTTCTAAAAAGAGAGTCTCCATCTTCTTTGCAGCCACCCTGGAGCACGGTGATAAGGTCTCCTGAACAGACCCACTTCTCCCAGTCTCAGTGGAGATTGTGCCACTGGAATAATCTCCCCAGGGAAGTGGTGGGCTCCCCAGTGTTGGACACGTTTAAGATTTGGTTGGCCAGGGTGCTGGGACATCTAGTCTAGGTCTTGCTTTGCCTACAAAGCTGACCCTTGAGGTCCTTTCCAACCCGATATTCTGTGATTCTATGATTCAGGATTCCCAGCCCATTGATCATCTTTGTGGCCCCTTGTACAAGAGGGTGACATCAGTCTTCTTCCTATGTTCTGGAATATCCCTCAACCTCCACATCAGCAGCACAGTGCTGGGCATCCCTAGCAGTGAGCCACCCTGCTGGGGCTACAGGTCTGGGCCTAGATCAAATCAAAGATGGGAAATTTTAGGGGGGGTAAGGGTCTTGTTTTCCAGCATGGATGTCATTCCTGGGGTGGGAACCTTGGAGTGATGCTGGCAAATTCACTTTCCCTCTAGTCTTCTGCAAAACGCAGGTGACATGTTTCTGTTTTATGAGGCACTGTATCATTTCTTAATAATAAAGACAGGTAGGTAGATAGGTAGAGACAGATGATAGGTAGGTAGGTAGGTAGGTAGATCATAGATAGATAGATAGATAGATAGATAGATAGATAGATATTAAAGACTTTATAGCCTGCCTCCTTGAAGTGCCCAAGTTCAGCAAGGACTTCAGTAACAGTATTGAGTGTGGTGGTATACCATGCTGTACTTCTCTTGACTGAGAGTGTGCTCGTATTCACAAAACTGAAATACTAGTGTACCCTGTCAACTCAAGGGCAAATAACAGGGAAGAAAGTACAGCCAAAATGCTAACACCATCAGATCCCCCTGTTCTATTATTTCCATTCACTGCTACGCATCCTATAGGAGCCTGACTGGATAGGCTATTCTCCACATTAGATTTCTGTTGAGCACAAAGGCATGAAGGAGATACAAATAAGGGTTTTTTTTGTTAATGCTTCCTCCTCCATCATTCATTTGATGAGGGTTTTTGGGTTGACATCAGTCAATTCTTGAATTTGCGAGTCCAAAACCTATATACCCTTAAGGATCTCATTGTCAGCATGAGTACAAAGGATTCTGTGTCCACCCATTTTGGGGAAAAGGGTGACCCACGCAGTTTAGGTCCACCTCAAATGAAATCACACTGAGTCACTAAGGGACCACAGTGCTAGTTTAATCACAGAATTTGGATGGGTAACTGGTTGCAGAAGATGGGTTAAAAATAGGGATGTGCATCCCTTTTTCTCAATGTCACTCTGGATTTTGAAGACTCATCCTAAGAACACATTTTCCTCTGAAATGTAGCTTATGGAAGGGCATACACAGATCCCCCTGATAAGGGCACACAGGATTCAAAGGGAAGGATAAAAGCATTCTGCTCTTAGGAGCATTGCTTGCAGAGGCTGCACAAGGCACCACGGTGAGCTGGTGTGGTCATACAGAGGAAGGTGAGAGCTGAGCCTGATGAAGGCTGCTAATGGCTGAGTTTACATAGACTGAGCACTGAAAACCATCTAGTGAAGAGACGTTCATTGGAAAGATTAACAGTCACTATATTTCAACTCTACATCCACCAATGCAAAGCAAGGCACTGAGAAACTAATGCAGCAACGACCCCATAAATCTTTCCTACTTAGTCCTGCATGTTAAGTAGGGGATAGAGAAAAGGAAAAGGCTGGGGATAGGAAGGATGGAGAAGAAAAACCTGATGATTTACTTACTACTTTGGTATATATTCCCTGATTAAACTGAGATGGGGAGGAGGAACATAAATCTTGCATTTACAAGTCTGGAGTAGCTGCAGAGATGCCCAGGTTTTCTGCATTAACAGGTTGTTAATTCTCATCTTCATTTAGTAACACCCTTCAGAGGCTTCTATTATCATCATTATTACTCATGTCCCAGTTGCTCTTCAGCTCTTTGCAGCAGCTTTCCTTAGGATGAAGTCTGAAGATCTTACTCAACCAAGGATCTGAAATCCCAGAAAGCACTAGGAAGGAACTTGGATGGGTCTGGGGCTGGAGCTAAGACAAAAGGAGGGGGAGGAAGAATCCACAGCACACACGGGAGACCTGACATCTTGAACAGCAGGCTGCAGCATTCCCTGACACATAAATCAGGCCATTCATGAAGGGGGCTGCTCTGCCAATATACATAAGGAGAAATACTAGATGGAAAGAGGCAAATCTGAGCTAGGTCCATCTCCTGCATAGCAGAAATCCTTTACGCCAGTGAGATGAGAGAAACTGATGTTTGAAAACCACAGAAGGTTTGGCAAGGGTAAAATTCTACATGCTAATGAGCCCCCAAAGAATTTTGACCTGTGAAGGATATTTAACTACTGAGAAAGATTTATATCCAATAATACACAAAAATGGAAGTGAGCAGAGAGTATGGGGAATTAGAAGCACACTACAAACATCCTCCTGCTTGCATCAGCACCAAGAAATAACTCAGGAAAACACCAGAAACACTTTTTGATATATAAGCAGTGAGAAACTGTTTGGTATGCTCTGTCAATGTCTGCACTCAATATTTAAAAGCCTTATCACTACAAAATGCTACATTAGGTCCTTGCATGGAGAGACTCTGTTCTGGGGAACCTGTCATCCACCCAGCCACTGTCAAGATTTTATGTGACTGTGGCCCAAGAGCCAAGCAATGTATCACTGAAAGAATAGGCATTAACTGAACAGACTTCTCAAGCCTTGGGTCAATGAAACAACCACAAGGCTATCCATCTCTCCCCCTGCCACTGTCCATATGTATTCACCCTTTAAATGGCATCTTACTAAAATAGTTTGCAACAAAACTCCACCTATATTAATACTTCTAAGATCATAATTTTGTGAAGGCAGAGGCTTTTCCAATCAGCTTTCTGCATGTCTGTATTACTGGTCTGATGTAAAAGAGTCATAGAAGCTTAGAATGGTTTGGGTTTGAAGGCACTTTAAACTCATCCTGTTCCAACCCCCTGCCACAGGCAGAGACACCTTCCACTAGAGCAGGTTGCTCCAAGCCCCATCCAACCTGGTCTTGAACACTGCCACAGTTCTTTTCTGTGAGGGTGCTGAAGCACTGGCACAGGTGCCCAAAGAAGCTGTGGCTGCCCATCCCTGGCAGTGTTCAAGGCCAGGCTGGATGGGGCTTGAAGCAACCTGGTCTAATGGAAAGTACAGAAGAAATAAGCACCACACTGCTCCCCACTTTCATACCTACAATACAATAGGTATGAATGTTTTAGCACAACTCGCACCACCAGGCCAGCAGTCGCACATCAAGGGAATTTCGGCAAGAATTAAGATCTAACTCCCACACAACACACCCCACCCCAGTTTTAAGACCTGTCATTCACTTGCCCTCTTCTACTCCAAACATTTCAGTTTCAACAGTCATCAGCATCCATCTCTGTGACTGGCATCTCAGCTGAACAGCAGTAAATTCACACTGACTAATCAAAAGCAACAGAAAAAATAATGGAGAGATTAGGTTCCAAAATGACACATTTATTATAACTAAACAAAGGACACAAGCTCCAAATTAACTTAAAAATTTTATAGTGCATTATGGCAAACACAGGACCAGTATGCTCAGAGCACAGACAAATGATTTTCAACTTAAATCTGTAACATGGGCTGAAATTCTTCAATTGAAAGGCAGAATTTGGATCACATATGAAGAACAGAATATGGGATTATTATTTTATTTAAATATACCAAATAATCTGATATAAACAATTTAAAAGCATTTAAATACACACTGAAGTAGCTGAAGTTTAAATGGCTAGCAAGGTAGGTAGATACAAAGTTACAAGTATTTTGGAGTTGTACAAAAGGTGTAATTCTTTCCCCCACACAAAGCCTATGTAAGTGCAAGGTACCAACTATCCAGTCAAAAGATTAATCACTACCTGCATGCACTCTTGCTGACAACCACCACCTATTGATTTAGCTTCCTGCTACTTAACCTGCAGGCAGATTCACTCTTCCAGCACGCAGACAGTGATGAAAATCTCAGCAAGAACCACATTTTGAGCTTACATGAAATGGAAACAAGCTTTCCGATAAAATAAGTCCTATGTCCTGCTTGTTTGGAGGGGGAAAATAAATTACATCATTTGTTACTTCTCTTCCCTGTCGCTAAAGAGTTTTAAAAAGCTTTTTACATGTTCTATATTTTTCCCCCCAAATAATTTATAATCAAAATCTCATCTTATTGAATCTGACAAAACCCCAACTACTGGTCCTACCGCTCACTCTGAGCTTAGAGGCTTTGCCTGTGTAAGTCACAAGGTCACTGAAATTTCTCACATCCTTTTGGTTATTTAAACAAATATTTACATCTCCCAATTAAATATTCCTTCAGGAAACAAGTTCTGACCAGTTACTGTACACTCGGAGGTCATCCTTTCTCTGAAAGTACTGCAGGTTCTGGGCTTTCGGTCAACACAAGGGATGACAAAGCATGTTAGCTGCAGCTAGTCCTCAAGCCAGAGCTGTCTGTAGCACCTGGACAGAGCTGCTCAGGACGGCTCAAACCTAGGGAAGCATGAATCACTGCTTTAAGCTTGCAGAATATGTTGAAGCTCAAGTCCAGCTGTCATGGGTTTGCCTGCTTTCAGCATCAGAAGGAAGACATTTGCTATGGTTGTTGCATACATCCCTCTAAACGCTTTGGGTATCAGGGGAAAACTGCCACCTGTGATTGACATTTGAATGCATTTCATGTAACCTGTTAAAATTGCCCAAGATGCCAAACTGCAAACAAGTCTGAAAGTTAAAAATGTGTAATAAATGAATCACAATTACTTTAATGAGGACATTCTTCATTTAAAAAGAAAAAAAAAAAAAA
>NDXB01013276.1:92487-126186 GCA_002631895.1 Agapornis roseicollis | reverse complement strand
AATAAAATAAACACAATTACTTTAAAGAGGAAATTCTTCATTTAAAAAAAAAAAAAAAAAAAAAGGCTATTTTTCGCTCCCTTCTTATTTAATCCACAGGAAATTTAAATGAACACTAAACACAGAAAAAGAACAGCAGAAAGAAATGTCATGAACTCCCAAATCCTAAAATCAAGTCATTTACTGTAAGGACAGTTAAAGCTCTGCAAAACTTTTAATCAAAAAAAAGAGAGAAAACCTCAGAAAACAGCTTTTCCTGCTACTTCCCTATTTAAATTTGCATGCATTCAAGTGCATACAACTCTCAGGTTTCTGGTATTCCATGGAAGGTAGCAGACAATCTTAAAGTAGTTTTATTGTGTTGCAGGAATGTCAAGTAAATTTTTTATGTACTGTTTTCAAATTGAAGACACACAACTGCGAATTTAGCATGCTTCAAAGACCATGAATTCTAATAATAAATTATACAATATAAAATCAGGTTTTAAATCATGTGCTTAGTGAAATTCGCTTTATTCTTTTCGTATAAGCAAAGTTGTGCTTTTCACACAGCACCTAGTGAAGTCCTATCTTCACAATCTACAAATTGTCTTTCATGCTGAAATCTCCAAGTTAATCTCAATTTGCAAGGAAGAGAACAGCCCCTTGTTTGGGGCTATATTAACTGCAAAGGTTTGTACTGATGTGAAATTTCAGCTTTGCCACAGCAATTTTACACTTCAGATACAATTACTGTAATTCTCAGGAGGATCTTACTAATTGCAAGCAGCTTTCTCTGCAAACTGTACAGAATATTAACTCCATACTTGAATTAAACACTGACCTTTTTTCTACTGTACTGTACATCTTACTGTACATCTTGCTTTGGAAACAACTAAATACAGTGGTCCATCATGCAAGCCATGAGACTGTTAAAACTTCTTTTGTTCCACTAACTTCAAATAAGTTTTTACAAATAATTTAGCCAACCTAGATAAATACTGAACATGGAATTATGCTGAAAGATGTCTGGGAGTCAACATTTTCTATGACTATATATACCTATGACTAAAAGCACTAAGTACTAACTGCCCACCTCAGTATCACTGTTGTGAGAACAGCGCCCTTGTAAGATGTGCTCTCCATAGTGTCCACAAAATGAAGAATAGTCACATATTTTGTGAATACTGGGTGGAAAATAAAAACAGCATAGAAAACTAAAACCAAATCACAACCCTGCTGGTTCAAGTCACAGTGGGTGTATTTCATAACAGATTTTAAGGAATAGTGGAAAATTTAGCCTACCAGGGATTATGGAACATCCCAGAATTGGCATTTTAAACGTCAAAATTTACTATTAAGGACAGACATTAATGAATAAACCTTTACTTACTGTCAGTACTTAATCACACAATTAAGGACAGTAACTATAACCAATTGATTTGAAAGCCAATGATGTAATCAAAGCACTGGCAATACCAGACATGACTTTTTGACTGCACAGAAAGCGAGGCCATGAGATGAAAGTATTTATGAACTTTTACTATACCTGGCTAGTTATTTTATACCTGAGATGAAAACTAAGAGGTAAGAGAGCTGATGTAAATAATTATCAGATGAAAAACAAGCACACATGCCAAGATAAATGCATTGAAAAAGAATATATGAAAAAAGATCACAACTGACATTTTCCCCTTATGATTATTTTGATTTTGTTATTTAGACAAATGCTTTAACTCACTTTACTGTGTGACAGATTGTGTTCTGGAATTGTCTGAAAGGCTCCTGTGATTCCGATGCTTTAGTAATTCATGGAATTTTGAGCAGAAATGACATCCTCTACTCCCTAGTCTTAAGAAATTTAAGGCACCCATAAGAAGCAAACTTCATGGGAAGTTTCCATTCTAGGGAAAAAGAAATCTGATTTCCCCTTCAATAGAAAAAAGAAAGCAACATTCATGAATTCATAGAAGTAATCAGAATGCCACATTCTCTGTCAGCGAGGCAACAGCTGAGTAATATTTAGCTTAAACAGAACTCAATCTAAAGAGCTGCTACTGAAGCCACAGACTCTTAACTAACAGGTTACAAAGTATGTAATACTGTGACGGAAGGGGAAGTTTGTATTAAATTCTGAAAAAGCTAAAAGGTAGAAGCAGAGCAAGGTTGGGCCCCATGTAATGATGAAACAAACTAAATGAGAAACATTTTTTCCATGACAGATACACTTAATTTGTCCAGCAAACTTGCAAGTTTAATGGATCACTGTACCACAACGAGTGCAAATACATGATTTTTGTGGGCAGGAGCACTGTTAAAGAAGCATACTTTGTTTTCATCTGTATGGAATGACAGTGAATCACTTCTCTGATGAACGGAAAGTTCATTCCATAGGTCAGAAAACGTATCTATGATTTATTACTAGGATCAGCATAAAACATTTCCCATAATCACGAAGCTCAAGTAATATGTAGCCATTAGACACAGAAAGATACACAACGTTTTGGTTACAGTTGGGGTTAGCTTCAGATTCTGAAGCTTAATTCTTTACTTCCACAGGTTCTTTATCCTGCTT
The DNA here is from genome assembly GCA_002631895.1 of Agapornis roseicollis. Lineage (NCBI taxonomy): Eukaryota > Metazoa > Chordata > Aves > Psittaciformes > Psittacidae > Agapornis > Agapornis roseicollis. The sequence continues at coordinate 123,632 of NDXB01013276.1, read as the reverse complement.
TTCCTTTGCTTTCTCCTTTACTTCCAGTTTTTCTTCTTTCTGAAGCAGTGCCATAATCTCAGCAACCTGTGCGGTGCCAATATCAATATCTTCTTTGTCAATCAGTTCTACTACCTACAATGAGCAGAAAACAAAATTGAGAGCACATTTAGTTTTTAAATGATTGACACATTTTCTTGTCATAAATTCTGTTAAGACAAGAAAGCATTCACTTTTCTCATGTTCAAGAAATACTGCATTGCTTTCTTACATGCAACACAAATTTAAACCACAACCAGTGCCTCAAATATCTCCAGTATTAAAAAGACAACACTTAAAGCAAATGATCTAGAACTTAGTAGGTGATTCCAAATTCCTTTATAAAGCTTTCTGTACAAATGTATTCTAGGCACAGCTTCTCAAGTTCCTACAATTGCCCTGCTTTATATGCAGCATTGAGTAGTACCTATGTTGCTAAATGTACAATGGCTGTTTAGAGCAACAGAGAAGATAATCACCACTGGGACACCTTCAGCAGAAAGGAAAAATGTGTTTCAAAAGGCTGATACTGTATTTTCTAGCTGGCCATAGTTTTAAGTGCTATTTCTGTACTGAATAGGAAAATTACTTTCAAGGAAGTAAGGTTTAGGGCATCTCTAACAAAAGAAACAACAAAATGAAGGAGAAAGGCAAAGAAAACCTAAGAATGTTCTGCAACATAACAGAACTAATGCAAGGAACATAGGTCATTTACAGCCATCCTAAAGGATAACCGATGTCATCCTAAAGGATAACCAATGTCAAGATATTCCTAAAGTAGTTCTTCTAAGGCTTCTTCCCATCTTCCCTCTGATTCAAAATTACCATATTTTACAGAACTTCACATAGGCACATAGGAAAACCTACAGCTTTAAAGGTAACGTGGGTAATATGCACAGCATAGATTATTCTTCCCCTCTGCTTCTCCCCCCAAATAGCCATATAAATATTGAAGATACTACTATGTATGATAAGATTTACAGCACATTACCCAAAAACCTCATTGGCATTACTCATGCCAAAGACAGCAAGACGAATTTCAGTCAAAACAGGTATAACATCTGAAGGATGGCTAGCCTGATTTTCTTTAAGTACTCCACAGACTTACCTTAACAACATTATTGATATCGATTTTGCCATCCTTGTTTTCATCTAGTGTCTCTGCAATCCTAGTCAGCTTCTCCTCTGGAATCTTCTGAATTTGTTTCATCACATTAATTAGCTCGGCAATACTGACGAGATTCTCCCTGTAGAGCAAGCACAGTCTGTACACGGCAAGCAGTTACTCCAAAGGAGTAAAGTTGACAAAAACCAGTACTGAAACTACACTACAGGTGATCTGTAAACACATCATTTCTTTAGAATCCTGAACACAATGCAAACCAGCAAAAATGAGTTCCTGAACAGCAAGCAGACTGCCAATGAATCTTCAGCTTACCATCAAATCTCAGGCTTTTGATTTCCTCAAGGTTTATTGCACAAATACAGGTATTCAGTAGTCATGTGAAATTAAGTTCAGCACAGTTTCTGTGCATTAACATCTTTTCATCCCCCTGCCCCATTTAACAAAGGTGCAGTGCCATGCAGCTGCCATCCTTTTAGACTGAGAGAAGCTGGCCTACAAGAATTTAATGCAAGTCACAGGAAAACAAAAGCTGAGAACTTACTGCTTCAGCTCTTTTGTTTTAACAGACTTCATTTGCTCATATCAAGGAATAGACTTTTTAGACTTGACGTTGTGAATAGCAGGTTTCTGTCTGCTTACTGATCTCATGAAGCTAAGACTGTCTGTCTTCTGCAACCTAAAGCCTCTGCTTGCCTATGTTGCTTTGTTAATTTGAAGAACCATCTTCCAGCACAGTTCAAGCTGAAATGCAGGAGACAGTGAACCCAGTAAATACAAAACAAAAGGGCTTTATCAGTATAGTCCCAGCTCCATACTGGGCCCTAACTGCTGGACACAGACTGACTTTTACTCCAGGAGCATTTCTCAAGCTGCCACTAAATGTTGTGGGCTTGTGTTGTTTCTATGGATCTCGATGGCTTGGTGATGCACTAACTTCAGATTTAAAAACCAAGCCTTCAATAACTAAGCAATCTTTAAACTAATAATCTTCAATCATCCACAATCACCTAAAAAAATTATCCATTACATAAAGTATATATGTATATATATATGGATATATACGTATATCCATACATAAAGTATAATTAAGTTAATACAAGCAGATTTTATATTGTATTTTAAATTCACAAACTTTGATAGTTTTGATCCAAACTTCCTTGTAGCACTATACATATAACTGCCTTAGTCTTAACATTTGAAACAAATGTCTATTTCCTCTGGAGACTGAAAAAAACCCCGAAGTTTAAAAGCACCAAAAGCATAATCCATATTTCCTGTTTAAGAATGCTCTGTGGGAGCTGGGAAGCTCTCCTAAGGAATCACACAAAATGGTGCAAGCATAAACTAGATGAATACAATATTCATAAGCACAAACTCTGAGAATTATAGTCACAGTGTTTAAGTATTTCAGATGCAACATATGACTCTTCAACATGATTGCCTGAAAAACTCTCCAGTAACACTAAGACCTGGAGGAATGTTGATAAATGTATTTTGCAATGAAGCTATCACTCAAGATCTCTCTTCATAAAGCTGCAAGTGTATTAAAGTTGAAATGAAGCAAACTGTCAGAAAGGGTCTATGTAAAATTAATTCCTTACTTCAATTAGACCTATTCCTTTATTTCTCTCCAGATACAGAGCACAGTTTACTGCAATAGATTTCCTCACTGTCATCTTCACTGCTAAAGAACAAACATGAATATGCTTACCACATTGTTGCATGCCTTTTCAATCCATCACTCAGGGCAAACCTACTGCGTGAGGAGCATGACTAAAGACATAGTTTCACCTGCACCACCATTAGGGCTACAGGTGTGAACAGGATGGTAAGATACTCATCAACACTTTAATATTTAGAACCCACTCAGGACTGGCATCTGGGGAATTACACCTGCTCTTTTCCTTCTTCATTTCAACCGTATTTAACATACCTTAGAAGAGAGAAAATCTACAGCACAATTTTGTTGATTTTATTTCTAGAATAGATTATCTTAACATTCTAAACAACAACTCACTTGCTAATTCTCTTCTAGTCACGCATCTGACAAAACCAAAAATGAACAGTTAGAGACACATTCAGTGCTCTCAAGTCACTTACCCAGCAGGAGGACCATCAGCACCTTGCAGCCGTACATCCACCGTCTTTTGAGCTGTCTCTAATTCACTGATAATTTTGTCTATCTGACCAATCATTCTGTTCACCCTCTTGGTCAATCTCTTGCTTGCCTTTGACTCTTCCACTGCCTCTTCCTGGCCAGTTTTAGAAAGCTCTTTTATCTCTTGTAAATCCTAAAAGAAATGGTCAGGAGAGACAAACACTTCTGTCAGGGTAAATTCTCAACAACAGACACTACTGACTTTGACTAGAATTTCAAGACAGGAGCTATTTGTAAATGAAATGCAAATGTATAGACCTATAAAGCCAAACTGGAATTAGAACAATGACTTTTAACAATGCTGCCTTTTTCATGTACCCCTTAAATGTTATTTTCCACCTCTTTCTTAACATTGGGTAAGATTTATCTTACTTAACTTGAAGTACCTGTAATAATGACATCTATGTTTGACAAGACAGAACTGCAGCATGCAGCTCCTGTTAAACCTAACCTTCTATGGGATTGCAAGCAGGAACAGGTTCCTCATCTGGTGAAAACTACTCAAATGACTTTAACTAGGCTCTAAACACATTATGCAAATGAGGCTCTGCATTATCCCATACAAAGTTCATTCACTCAGCTACTAACTACAGGCTCGCAGACATCCAAGCAAGATCACCTTTAAATCTGTAAATCATTTATGCTAAAATGAAACATGAACAGAAATAACAAAAAAAGAACTTCCACGCCCCATTCTTCACCTCACTGTATTCCTGGATATCGCCCTTCAATTCCTCAAGCTCCTCTTTTTCCTTTGTTAATGATTTTTTCTGTTCCTGAAGCTTGGCACAAGCATCATTCAGCATGTCAATCTCTTCCTTAGTGATTTCCTCACCCTGTAAGAGAAAATACATACAAACTAGTGAAAGACACACTGGTGATTTTCACAGAATCCCAGTCAAGTAACTTAGCACAGCCCTTACATGGATGCTTTGATTCTTTACAGTAAAAAGTATGAAAATGTACATTTATCCAGATTACCTTAATGCCTTCCAATACTGGTGCTGTATCTTTCAGTGTCTCTGCATGCATCACCATTTCTGCCTTTGCCAGTTCTTTTTCAGTATCCACAGCTATCTGACTTTTCTGAACTTGCAGAGTAGCTGCTTCAAGATCTGCTGCTAATTCCACATCTTTCTGAATTTGAAAGACCCATGAAGTTTTAATTAAAACAAAGATAACATTATCTGTATTAGCATCAGTAAAGAACAATTTCTCAAAATAGGAACAGCTGCCAAAGTAGACTTGGGGTACTTTCATGAGAAGTGTTAAACTGTAACATTTATAGATTCACAGAATCATAGTTAGGGTTGGAAAGGACCTTAAGCTCATCCAGTTACAAACCCCTTGCCATAAGCAGGGACACCTCACATTAAACCATGCTACCCAAGGCTTCATCCAACCTGGCCTTGAACACTGCCAGGGATGGAGCATTCACAACTTCCTTGGGCAACCCATTCCAGTGCCTCACCACCCTCACAGGAAAGAATTTCTTCCTTATATCCAATCTAAACTTCCCCATTTAAGTTTTAACCCATTACCCCTTGTCCTGTCACTACAGTCCCCAGTGAAGAGTCCCTCCCCACCATCCTTGTAGGCCCCCTTCAGATACTGGAAGGCTGATATGAGGTCTCCACACAGCCTTCTCTTCTCAATGCTGAATAGCCCCAGCCTTTTCAGCCTATGTTGAGTGGTTTTACATTAGAATACCCACTTGCACTTAATGAACTATGCTTGTGAGCTCCTGAGGCTTAATTCACTAGTAAAGCAGGCCAGCAGCTTTTACAGTCAGCTACTATACAATGACATTACCAGGTTAGTGTCAAATAGGAAAAGCCAATAGGAAAATGCTTTTTTTTGCCAAAAAGCAAATAGGAAAAGATAAGAACATCTGAAGTACAAGTGGAGGAAATAAACAAAAAACCCCACCATCTTTGCTAGAGGAATAAAAGGCTTCTATTACTCTAATAAAGAGGAAAGAGAAATCCAACATATGTAAGACTGAGACAATCTTTTGTTCCACAGTGAACCCTTCAGTGCTGCAAACTATTTTAATATTCTCCTGCATCTTTCATATGCAGATTTAAAGTCCAGTTTCACATGGGTAACACCAGAACAGAGGCAGTAACTCACAACATACAAGTTTTTATATCACTGACATATATTTCTCAATAGTTGAGGGCAGAACTTACCACAGCTGCAACCTGAAGGGTTTCTTTGGCTTTCTCTACAGCTTCAGACAATCTTTCCATCTCTTTTTCTTCATTTTCTTTTCTGATGGCTTCCTCCTCCTGAAGCGTTGCTTCCAGACGCGCTTTGTTATCTACTTTTTCACCTTCAACTTCAGCCACTTTGACCTGGGCTTCTCTGGCCTAAAAATGACAGAAGAAGTCTGTTACAGTCTATATGTGTGTATATATATGTATGGCTAAATTATGTAAGAGGTTTACGTGTCATTATCGAGATAGGCACCACAGGTATACTAATGAATACAGGTAATCACCCCCCAAAGTTACCCTATTTCTTTGGAAAAATAAAACCTTTCTACCCTGAAGTCATTCTCTTTCTCTCAAAACTACCAATTATCTAACCAGATCATTTCTCTCTACACAACATCATCATCAATATTTTCATGCATTATGTCTTTATATTGCCCAAAGCATAAATTGTTCATGTAAGTAAAAAGCGTATGCTAAATCTTTTTATGCCATAGCATAAAAAGACATGACTTTCTACAGTCATGCAATCAAATACTGCCTTTATTTTGCTTTATTCTCAAACTCCTCACATAAGCCAACTTCTGTGTTCAAAAGTCACTCAAATAAACCAACTCATGGTTCAGCTTTCAACAAAAAGACAGGAACCAAGAAGAGCATCTGATTCTCTGAATGGATTTTCAAGCAATGACACTGAAAGCTGGCTACAGACCATGTATGTTAATACTTACTGCACTCTCTGGTAGTGTCTGAAGTGTTGTTTTGAGCTGATCAGCTGGAGAAAGGGTATCGGGAAGATACATGGCTCTGGATAAAATCAGCAATGAAGTAGGAATTTCCTGGTTCAGGTGGAGATCTAACCACTATAAATGCAATACACAAAACAAGTCTTCAACTTTTGGATGTTTTTATTTCCTTATAGCTCCAATGAAGCACAAAATAGTAAATAGTTTTTTTTTTTTTAACTTGCTATGTATCAGCACTATCCTGCCACAAGAACTACAGGCTCTAAACAATTAAGAATTGCAGTAATTGCATTTAAATACATGAAGCATTTTGCCTAAAGTAGTATTTCAAAAAGTACTGAATATTCCAAAAAGTGGCTTGTTTTACATGCATCTTCCTCTAAAGCAGATGACACCAAGAACTGATCTACTTGGAGAAAAGTCGTTACAGGATAATACAAATAATTAACAACACCTGCCAAAACTGCAAACATATTTTGGATATGTTGAAGTCTAAGTATCTATTTACATGATCAAAACATCATGGCCCAGTCAAAAGCCCACTGCTACTACTTACTTACACAGTACAAATGGCAAAGCTTACTAAGGAGAAAGACTGTTTTAGCCAAGCCTTTAATGAGGACAGAAGCAAAAAGACTTCTCAGAATCATCACAAAAATCAGAGCTAGCGACTGAAGTCAGATTGTGCCTTCAGTCTTACAAAAACATACCTGTTTAAGCTGTTCCTTGAGACGTTCTTGTGTCACACCAAGAGCTCTCATACCTCGGGCACGACAAGCTGCCTGCAGTTCTTTAACAGTCAGACTGTCAACTCCTTCCTCAGCAATAAGCTGTGCAAAGAATGAAATAATAAGCTTTAACATGTAAGAATCACCAGTGAACACCCGGAGTCCATGTTTCTATAACGGCCACTAGAGGCTGCTGTAGTAACACAAAATAGCCTCCACTTTTTAAACAGTGAACATAGAATCACAGAACGGGTTGGGCCGGAAAAGACCTTAAGAACACCTAGTTCCAAACCTCTGCCATGGGCAGGGATGCCTTGCACTAAACCATGCCACCCAAGGCTCTTTCAACCTGGCCTTGAACACTGCCAGGAATGGAGCATTTATCACTTCTCTGAGCAACCCATTCCAGTGCCTCATCACCCTCACAGGAAAGAATTTCTTCCCTATATCCAACCTGAACTTTCCCTGTTTAAGTTTGAACCCATTACCCCTTGTCCTATTACTCCAGTCCTTGATGAAGAGTCTCTCTCCACCATCCTTGCAGGCCCCCTTCAGATACTGGAAGGCTGCTTTGAGGTCTCCACGCAGCCTTCTCTTCTCCAGGCTAAACAGCCCCCACAGTCTCAGCCTGTCTTCATATGGGAGGTGCTCCAGCCCTCTGATTATCCTGGTGGCCTCCTCCAGATTTACTCCAACAGCTCCAACATCCAATTTGCTCAAACATCATACTGTAGTCTTAACAGCTACATAAAGGTGATGTCAATCTCTAAGCCAGCATTTCTAACAGCTCCCTTACAAATTATACTTTCACAGAAATGCTTTTCTTTGTAACATAATTACTTCCATTGTAATTAATGGCAGATTAAAAAAAGTCACCCTTTTCTTTCTAAATTTACTTCTGATTTTATGCTTTTCAAGCTTTTATGTTCCAAGTTAGCTCAAAAATAAGACAATTGAGACAAAAAAGGAACTTTCCTAGAAAGAGACATGCATATCCACACATACTCATTACTCTTAGGCAACAAAATTATTAAGCAGTGCCTCTTTAGAATGACTCACTTTGTCATCGGCTTTTATGCTTCTCAACCTCATAGTCAGCTGGAAGCGGAGAAAGTTATTTGTCCCAATTGACTGAAGTTCCAGCAATTTACAAAGTGCCACCAACTGAGGTCTGGTTAGATTGTCCAAAGTCAACTCGTCTTCAAATAGCTTCGAGAACCTTAAGATCTCCTCATTACTGGGTCGTTCGCCAGTTTCCCTGATCTGTAAGAAAAAGCAAGTACACACGAAGCTTGTCAAAGCAAATGCTGCTGTTTGCATTACTGTGAATAAAAATATTCACCTCATTTGTCAAGTACTTTGCATCATCTTGGGGATAGGAAACAGGACACAAGGAAGACATGGAAGAAATTTTGTAACAACCAACTTACTATAAAAGGCAAAACTATTGATGTCACTGATAATTCCCAGCCACACTGCATGATGTACTTAAGATAAACCTAACAGAAGTTAGATGTATCTGTACACTGATGAGCAGGTCTCTGAGTTGGTGCTGACATGAGATACCTTAAAAATAATATCTGAGTGAATGAATAGTTGCTACAGAAGTCTTGCTGGCAAGTATTCTTTTTGGTCCCAAACTCACTAATCACAAAAGCACATAAAAAAGCAACACCCTGTGAAGATAAAGTGAGAATTACATCCAAAGGCTAGAATTCTGTGATGCTGGTATCCCTGTGAAGCACAGATGTGGACACTTACCTACCCACCTCCTCTCCAAAAGCACATTTCATAGAATCCATAGAATCATAGAATAGTTTGGGTTGGAAAGGACCTGAAGATCATCCAGTTCCAAATCCCCTGCCATAAGCAGGGACACCTCACACTAAACCGTGCCATGCAAGGCTCTGTCCAACCTGGCCTTGAACACTGCCAGGGATGGAGCACTCACAACTTCCTTGGAAAACCCATTCCAGTGCCTCACCACCCTTACAGGAAAGAATTTCTTCCTTATATCCAATCTAAACCTCTCCTGTTTAAGTCTGAACCTGTCAGCCCTTGTCCTGTCACTACATTTGTTACAATACTGGTTTGCTTTCAGTTCCCGTCTGTTCTGCAGCACCCCAGTGCAAATACGCTTGTAGCTGAAGTTACTCCAAAGTATAAAACACTGTTTGGGAAGGACTCTACATCATTCTTGATGGAAGGTCTATGCAACTGCTTGTACAAATGCAAAGTTAAGCTTTTAAGTTGTGTGTTGCCAATGACACTTCACAGTAACTAAATTCAAATACTGGAAGCAGAAATAACTGCTCAAAGAAGTAGAAAAAAAAATCATTCCTTTGTCTTATCACATCACCTGTATAAATGTTGATTTCTTCCTATTTTAAGTGTACCATCACCAAGTGCTTATTAGTGATATTACTGAATCCAGAAACTACAGAATTTAACAATGAAGTACTTCCACTTAACCATTTCAGTCTTTACAGTAAGTATGAAGATAGCAATCTCCCCACACTTTCCCCAAGCCCTCTTCCTTCTTTAAAGCTCTATAAAGAAAACATAGGCTAAGTGACATAGAGTTTGAAAATCTAACATTACATATATAGCCTTATTTATCACGCCTACCTGTTTCACTTGCCAACTCAAATCCCTCAGTGAACAGCTACTGAGTACAGGGAAAGGTAACAATTTAGAAGACAAGACTAAATGAGTGTAAACCTCCAGGATACTTGTGCAGCAAAAAAAACAAATCAGAGAAAGAAAGGTCAAAGGCCCTGCTGCACCTCACCAGCTCCTTTGCTACAAGAGCCAAAACCAGAACTTCAAAAACATGGAAAGAAATTTCTTCCTTGTTTAAAACTGAATTTTGGCAGAGCCAAGTGTATGTTTCTTGAGATTACAAGCAGAACATTTCTAGCACATCACTAGCTACAAAGTAACACAGAAACTTAGCGAACAGGCTAAGCCATCAATAAGAACAGATAGAAAGAAATATCAATGGTTCTTGCAGCATCAAATATTTCTGCAGAAGCAGCTGTAGAAGAATAGCAAAAAGGTGGGGAACATTTACGCTGCTTCTGGCTCTGACATTAGCTAGTACAGTGAAATGAGGTCAATAAAGTTTGTTTCGATGAATGAGAAAGACACAGTTGTAAAAAGCACACCCACACACTTGAAACTTCTTTTTAGTCAGAGGAACTCAGGACTTCCTCCAGCAAACGTGGAGCGAGACATCACTTCTTTCCATAGAAATCAACCACCAAATGTCAATTTTCAGTAGCAGTTCTTTTAGAACAAAATGTAATGTTCCAAACATGAAGCATGGCTGTGGCATGCTCCCAGCCTCTGCAGGGTCAGTGCTGCAGCTGCTTACTGCTATCACTAACCATTTAAAATTTCCTGCAGCTGAAAAAGAACAGAAACAGATGAAGACACAGAAGCTTCAAAGTACATGGACCTTGCAAGCACATACTGACTGCCAGAACCTGCCAGTATCATTATCTGCTGTTGACATGACCTTGTTACCCCACCCTTTAAAACTTCATTCTCAGCTCTCCCAAGCAGGAAAAGCCCCAGCCAGCTGACAGAACTTACAAAGTTCAAGTCTGGAAATCCCCTGGCTTAAATGCCTTTTTCTGTGCAAATACATACTCTGCCCAAAGGGGGGACTACACTCTTACTTTCAGCAAAGTACCTGGTCATGGCTGTTAACTCAATCCTTCCTATTCAGCAGCCCCACAATTCAGAGAAATCAGAAGCGTGAGCAGACTGAAATAAATCCAGTCCTGAGAAGATTTAAGAAGATACCTTTCATCTCTCTAGGAATACCTTACAATTACCTACAGCATGATGGAAAGAAGTACGGTCAAATCTAAAGACCATCAAAGTAGGAGGCATATATAGAATATTAAATGGTTGGGTTGGAAGGGACCTTAAAGCTCATCCAGTTCCAAACTCCTGTCACAAGCAGGGACACCTCCTACTAGAGCAGGTTGCGCCAAGCCCCGTCCAGCCTTGCCTTGAGCACTGCCAGGGATGGGGCAGCCACAGCTTCTCTGGGCATCCTGTGCCAGCACCTCAGCACCCTCACAATATAGAATTTCTTCCTAATACGTAATCTAAATCTACCCTCTTCCAGTTTTATGCCATTCCCCCTTGTCCTGACCCTACATGCCCTCTCTGGATTTCTTGCAGGCCCCTTCAGGCACTGGAAGCTGCTCTAAGGTCTTCCCAGAGCCTTATTTTCTCAGGCTGAACCAGCTCAGCTCTCTTAGCCTGTCTCCAGAGCAGAGCTGCTCCAGCCCCTGCAATATCTTCGTATCCTCCTCTGAAATCACTCAAGCAGTACCAGCTCCTCCTGTGTTGGGGGCCCCAAAGCAGAACACAGTCCTACAGGTGGGGTCTCGTGAGAGCAGAGGGGGAGAATCACCTCCGTGTGTCTGCTGGTCACACTTCTTTTGATGCAGCCCAGCACATGGCTTGCAGCCCAGCACACTGATGGATCACGTTCAGCTTTTCATAAGCTGACGACGCCAAGTCCTCCTCAGGGCTGACTTTCAGTTTCTGTGTCAGCAACTGCTTGCGAACAGAAAAATTCTGCACCAAACACAGCACTCATGTTCTATGAAGCCCTGAGATTATACCATGTTCTAGTCAGCATCACAAAGGATTTCAGCATTACAGCAACTGTGCATTTATAAATTGGCTTTGTAAGAATAACTAAATTTGACAAAACCCTTCACCTTTTCCCCCACTAAGTTTTAATCAGTTAATCAGGAAAGACCTCCTCTGTCCCACTTTTTACACCCAGTGTTCAGAAAGGAGGTCAAAAACGACGACTAGCCACTGAGTGCGTATTTTCTATCTTAGCATTAGCTTATTAACAAAGTAAGAGAACAAGAAGTGAATGAGCAGAAATATATTGCACCTAGAAGGAAACACAGTGAAAGTACCAGCTAGAATACCAAAGCTATGAGCAGTAAAACTTCAGCACACTGAACTATTACTTGCAAAGAAGGAATCTATCCTAAAGAACTATTACATCCTGGTTCTTCAAATCCCATGGAATAAAGCTATCTGATGATTACCACAGGCCTTTTCTTGGTAGGGAGAGAAAATGTATTTTTAAGTAGTTTTACCTTTTGAAAGAAGGTTGAAAAGTCTTTTGCAACATTTCCTTTTGCCGCTTTGTTTTTTAAGGCCATCTCCTCAATGGTGTCTTGAAGAAATTTAGCCAATTCAAGCTTTACTCTCAATTCTTTCTTCAATCTTTCCTCCTATAAAAGAAAATATTAAGTTTCAAAAGTTCTTTCCGGACGTAAGTGCACTAAATACCACTTCTGAACTCAGACAAGTCATGTGGAGCATTCCTGAGCTCCTACTCTAACACACACAGCACAAGAGGTCATTTGGTTTTACCAAAGACCCCCAAATCATACTGAAAAACAGGCTTATCAGCTCAAAGCTCCATGAAACATGGGATGCAGTAACAACAGAAGTGCAGCACAAGTGGCCTCACCTGCTAAAACCAACATGCACTCACTGTATTAGTAACAAAAAAGATACAAACTAACCAACTGGTTTGGGTAATTCCTAGCTCTGGCATTAAGCACACAAACACCACAATACACCTCAGGAATTCATCCCAGAATTAGTAATGAATAGCTACTTAGATCCAAGTATACAATCATGATTGATCATATCTGTGATTGACTGGGATCCCCCTACAAGCAAACCTAATGCAAGTCTTGTGTGCTCTGAAAGTGAAAACTTTTGGGGCTTTTTGGTGTGTTTTCACAAAGCTTTAACTAACTAAAAGAAATACAATTTAAACAAAGCAATGCATGAGAAGCTATTTTATATATCAAGAATACATACAAAAAGGCTGCATCAAGGACTCAAATATTAAAACAAAATCTGCCTATTTTAATACAAAGTAAAAAGAATGAAGTTTCACAGGTTCATTTCTGCTTTGTAAGAGTCACAGAAAACAGAGATGAGGAGAGCAAAAAACCAAGAGAAGCTTACAGCATGGATACCTAAGCACCTTCACATACAAACAGGTAAACCAGGATGGCACTGGCTTGTTGTTATATGTTAACAGCAAGATCATCAAAACTACATAAAAAAGACAAAAGCATTCCCCTAATACAGAAGAAAAAAATCTAACTTACAGAATATTTCTCATTTCTTTCTTTACCAGGGAAAGGTCTATTTTTCCTAAACCATATTACTGGATTCTAAATTCAGACCTGCTTACCTTTTTAGACTTTGTCTCAAATGTAGAGGGAAGCATATTAGGGAACAACTTAAGAGCTACTGGAAGCAAAAATTCCATGAATGGGACCACGAGAAAAACTAGGAACGGGACCAAGCGGAACAGGTCGGCACATATTCGAAGAAACTGGAAGAAAAAGGAAGATACATGTATTGATAAGCAAAATCTAAATATTTATGTAAAAATACCAGATATGATCATCCAAGTTATCACTTACACTCTCTCTATATATTTGCTACAACAGAAATTCAAAGTAACACAGAAAAAAGATGTGACAAATTCAGGTTTTGGTGTCTTTTTCTTCAAGTTGCTCTATACTACCCAGTGCTAGAGTTTCACCAGTTTTGAACACTATAGAAAGTATTTCTAAAGCCTGGCTGTGTCTCAATAGGATTACGGAACAAGTATCTCATTTAAACCTCTTAAAAGCACCTGAAAACAGGAGGTGGTCATTTGTTGACCTTAAAGCTGCTTAACTCCTTTTATTCATCTTTATTTGTGCTCCACCACTTCTTACATGCATGAGCTACTGTGGACTAAGTAATCAAGAATAAAATGAAATAGCCCTCCCCCTCTGCCTCATAACAATTGTAATGTACATTTAAATCCAGGGTAATGAGCCCAGCTTGGTAGATTCTTTTATTTTTAAATCACTGCTTTTCTGGAGCAGTAATCCTCTGAAACAGGCCAGTGCATTAGTTACTGAATCCTTAGCGCATAGAATAAATACTGCCCTTTTGATTTCTACACACCTACAAATGTATGTATAAGGCTATAATCAAATCTTCCAGTACTCACTGGAAGCTTAATAACTTGGTTTATATTGGGGAGTGCAGATTTTGTTTGACTCTGCCTCAATTTACAAAGCAAATAACAGCTTATGGGGAATATTGTCAGTGCCTAAATCAGACTGAAGGTCAGATGTGCGCTACAGCACACTACTGCAAGGGCACTGTTGTTCAACATCAGCATTTGATAAACATAGCTATGACTGGCAAAGCCAGGCAGTATAAATGGTTTTACAGAAGTAAATGCATGCTTCCCCCTCTATTCCTCTCTCAGTCCAATCCAGGGGAACAGCAGCATCAACCAGTTGCATGAGGCTGTGAAGTAAAACTTCAACCATTGCTTCCTTAGCATAAAACCAGCCAAAATCCCATGTGCTGTTTGAGGCATGTACAAGCTGCACAGATACAAAGTTGGACATTCTGTTTTGTATATACAAAAATTCAGTTTTCCAGAAGGGATGCTTTGGTCCATCGTCTACAGGCACAGATACACTTCCACTCATCCCAACCAAAGAAGATAAATGATGAAATCAAGGACTTCAAACAGATGTAATAAAGTTTGGAAGAAAATTTTAAGTCAGAACAAGTCCATTTTCCTCAAAAATTTCTACAGAGGGGAGCATAGAGTTCATATTTCTAGACAGTACCTATTTTTAGACAGGATATGCAAGTATTTGTACAGGGCAAAATCCACATCCAGGAAAGTAGTTTTACGACTGGATTAAGCTAACCTGATGCTAACCTGAGACAATGTATGAACATGTACTGCCAGTCACAGTGTGAAGGTACACTACTGTTTCAACTAAAACTAACCCACAAATACATACATACTACACAAACAAGCAAAAGAAGATCAATACAAACCAAAAGCTAAGGTGCTGGAAAACTTAAGCACCAAGCAGGACTGGCCTTTTTGCAGGAGCACAGTCCATAAATCATGAAGCTGCATCCTCGGCTATTTCGAGGAAAACAGCCTTGCACAGGAACCTAATACAATTGGTGCATGATTACACACACATTATCTGGCAGCACAGCATGAAAAACTTGTGACTACTCTGTACCTGCTGCTACAGTTCTTATATTCCACTCTTCCCACCCCTGCAGGGCTAAAGAGTTTGTAAAGCTGATGTACTTGCCACAAACTCCACAGTCATTGCCATCTCCCTGCCATGTCCTGAACCACCCTGCTGTGGGAGGTAGCACTAGAGCAATCAGTTTTTAACCGCCAGTATCATATTTTGCACGTTGTACTTTTCCCTGCCTTCTCTCCCAAGCGTAGATATGTGATCCTGCTGAAGCCAAACCCTACCAGCAATTGTAAAAGCTGGATTTTGGAGCTAACTTTTGCTTTACATAAGCACTAGCTCTCTTGTATTAGCCATGCTGCAATTGCTTGTTAATGTGGTTAGATTACTTAGATATGTTTCCATTATTGCCTCCAAAGAGGAAGGAAAGGGCAGGCAGAAATAACTCCTTTGTCAGTCTGTGCGAAGATAAGGTTTCTCCAGCATGTCAGTTCATAGGCACTTTAATACATTTAAAGCAGTATGTACTTCAAATACATATATCATTTTTTTTAAATTCAGAAGCAACTTTTGCAAAGCTAAGCTGGCATCAAACTTTCAAGACTTCTTCAATTTAGGCAGTATATGACGACTGAAGGCTCAACTGACAAAATATGAGCTCTGCTGAAACAAACTTAAAATCAGGTTTTAAAAAAGCACATACAAAGGGTTTTATTCTGTTCTAAGGTGGTTTGCTTGTCAGTGACCCTGGGTTCTAAGCCATTCAAGAGACAGGACATTACCTACCTACACAGAAAGAAAACATAAAGCTCAGATAGCCTTAAGAACTACATGATGTTATTTTCACTATTTCCTCAACATCTTCTATACTGGACTGCACACAAATACACACACTACACCATTAGATAAGAGACAGGCTACATCAGTGTAAACATTGATTTATACCCGCACAATATAGCTCAGGTTTTGTTTTAAAGAAGGGAATTGATAGTGAAATTGCACAAAAAAAGAGACTTCAGGAAGGCTAAATGCCAGACCATCACATAAACATGACAGCTCTGTCATCACATCACTAGATGCCAAAACTAAAGAGCAAGCAAATGATTTAATCCATTTACTGATGGAATAATGCATGTGTGTCCAAAGATAATGTATTACTTCTAATTCATGCCTTCTAGAACACAGTCCTGATCTTTCAGGAGAAGTTATTTCCATGATATTCATATTTTACTGGTGTTTATGTAATTCCTCAGAAGTATGGCTCAGTGAACATGAAACAGGCAGGAAAACCAGTGGTTCCAATCTTGCTCTCTGGAGGATTTCTGATCCTGTTTTCAACCATGAGTTAATTTGTCTCACTTGGTTTTCCAAGTTTCCCAAAGCTCTCCATAAGCCAGCACAAGCCAGAACTGCTACTTCAAGAAGTCCTGCAGTCCTCATTCACCCCTATCCTCAGTTACTCTTTCTTGGCACTACATAATCCCCCTCATATGTCAGCACAGACTGTTATATTTACTGCTGAGCAATGTTTCAGCTGACCAGCTGCCAAGCATACTCTTGGACCAGCAGAAGGAAAACTGCAAAAATAAACAGCACGAAGATGCTGAGAACCAATATCACCACCAAGCTGTAGAAAGAGACCAAATGTAATCACAGGTGAACACCGCTACATGTGGATTTCATTCTTGTTATTAGGCTAACCTTGCAAATATAGGAGAAAATACTTTTTTGCATGCTGCATTTAGATGTGATTTTTAATTACACATTAAAATGCTCAGCTATGCACCAAACCATCAGTAGATTATTAAAACAATGAGAAAATATTCCTATTTTTGACTATTTAACAAAAAATGTTGAAGGCAACCTAACACATTGTTTGCTCAGTGCACAAACTGCAGAGAACCACTTTCAAAGCACATACACTTTTCACTCTCCAACATTTCCAGCACTGGAGTATTTTATCTATATAAACTGCTTAAACATCTTGCCTTTAAAAACAGTAAAATGAGAACTATTAAGTTATCATGTTTAATTACACCAGTTTTAAAACAGCTTATTATTTTGTTGCTTTTCCATATAGAAGAGCTGACACTGAATGTTTTTAAATACCCCTATCTTTTAATTCTAGTTGAATAAGCATATTTCCTTCTTCCACAAACTGAAGTTACTATTGAAATGCATGTCATCCTCATTTACTCTCATTTTGCACTCCAGATCTCATCTCCATCCTCTCTTCCCTTTTCTCTAAAACTGCCAGTTGCATTATTACAGTTTCAGCTACATGCCATGAAGAAAAACAAAAGCATAAATCAAAACTTTCCTCAAATTATCATTTTTGGACTAAAATTACCTTATGAATCTATTTTTAATTGAGACAGTAATAATGTCTGATTATCCATCACGCATTTCAGGCTGCAGATATTCCGTTAAAAACCCCAAACACCTACAACAGAACTGGCACAAATCCAACCTTTACTAAAAAGTGGTTTCCTTCTCTTCTTCCAGCTGGAGCAAAAAAGCAGAGAAAGTGACCGTGTACACACATGTAGCACATGGGTGGGAACTTGAGAACAAACCACAGCTGCTGTCCACATGGCAGAACAGAAGAATCCTCTGCTACTCCAACCAGAAAATACCCAATTTATCTTCAGTGATGGGGAATAAGAGTAAAATGCTTTGGAATCAAATCCAAAGTTTTTAGTGTCCACAGGGAGGAAGAGGGAAAATGCACCTAGCAATTTTAATTCTAGGAACAAATGACAACAGAAAGAACCAACTCAGCTCAAATAAAATGGAGCAATTGCTACGGATACTCAAACAAAACTGGTATTTATTCAGTACCTGTCTCCGTTCTCGACGAGACAAAGTGTTTCCATGAAGTATTCTCCAGAGCATCCTTGCAGCTATTTTTGTGTCAATCCACAGTAATCGAAAACCATGATAGTAGTGCTTCAGTTCATCCACAACCCTCTGTCCAATAGATTTTTTCACAACTTCCACTTCTGTTGGACTATATACAGGGCCTCCTTCTTCCAACTTCTTGTTTTTGTCCTTTAAGGACTTCAGTGACTTTTCAACTATGGAGTCATCTCGAAGCGGACATGAAGTATGCCACCACCTAACTGGAAGATACTGGGGACCTAAAATACCCATGGTTGCTAGTGGCGTCCATGAGCCAGAAGAGCTCCTAAGAGCAAAGTGTATTTGTTCAGATCCTTTAGTCCAACAACAGTAGCGATCTTTTTTGGAGTATGCGTAAACAGGAGGGACACTAGTGCAGTATTTGAAGTGTACAGTCCTTCAAAAGAAAAAAGCATTCAAGGATTAGCAACAGATCATAAGCTGTTTCTATATTTCCAGGTATTTGTGTAATTATATAAATTTATGTGTTTATAAAATGCATCATTTGAGAATCATCTACTGCGTATTTGAGGAAAAAAGCACCCAATGTGTGACTCTGAAGAACAATGTCTATGCCCTGAAAAGAACACTTGGCTTTACTTCCTGACAGAGCCTAGGGTAAGGAGTCCCCTCCCTGCCCATTGCAGGGGGTTGGAACTGAATGATCTTAAGGTCCTTTCCAACCCTGACCATTCTATGATTCTATGTAGGGAATTTTCCATTAAACAGCTTTGACAAGGTAACTTATCTTACTCCAACAGAGAGCAGCAAACAGAAATGCTTTCCATTTAGAAAGCTACATTTGAATATACATCTATAAATCCATAGTAAGAAAGCCTCTTCTATTACTTCTCATGTTTGAGCAAAACACCTGCAAAAAAATTAGAACTTGTAGACTTGGGATAGGTACTGAGGCAGAGGAAGGTATTTACTATCAAAGAAATCAGATTTCATTAGAGTTCTTCTTTTACTATTTCCATGTGCCTGGTTTTCCTTTTACAACAGTAATTTTTGCCTAAGATTCCATCATGGTACTGATCTAGGGCACACAGAACAACACTCTTCTACCATAGTCAGAATACTGTTCTTTAATTAACCGTAAACTGAGGTTGGCAGGGAAGCACTGTTCAAACACCCCAAACCCTCATTATACTCCAAGAACTACTTATTATATGCAAGTAGGATTGTAACAGTAACTAAAATATTCCCTATAAGAGAGTTCCATTACGTGTCCCACAAACTGAAATGCCAGTATTGGGTTGCCTACAGGACAGAAATGACTGAGGTGTTTCTTCATGGAGCCCTACCAAAACAAAATGTGCCTTCAGTCAAGGAACTGAAAATAAGTGCAAGTGGCTCTACAGCTCTGAGTCACACTTTAAGGAAACAAACAGCTTATTGAACACTTATAAGTATTAGCTTCTCTCAATTCTATTTTCAGCCAGCACTTTTTAAACTTCATTACCATAGAAATCCAGCAAGGTTTAAATGATTTTAATGGTTTTGGCTATTTAATGCTAAAAACAGCTTTGTATAAAAAAATTATTATTACTTTTTAAAGACATTATTTCTTGGTTAAACTAAAAGTTTAAGCATCTGCCCATTCAATATCAGACAACTGCTGAAACATAGTCATCTGATCATTGAATCTTCCTGCTTAACTGGAAACCTGCACACTTGCACAGATACTAACTAATGAAAATCACAGCTCCTTTAAGAAAATAAAGTCCATATTCAAAATCAGATTAAAACACTTGCATAAATGAATCCATCCTGACTCTTAAGCCATTCCCCAAAAGCAGTGCTCCAGGCCTACAGACCAAGTTCCACTTGCATACAACTACATTGTTCTGCACTCAGAGAGGAAGGGAGCTCTGCCTGCAGAACTGGTTCTGAGGCTGCAGGAAAACAGACCTTCACAGGAAATGTGCCTCTCTGAACAGACCTTAACTACTCAGACACAGAACTTCTGTCCCAAACTGTCCTCAGCACTTGTATCATTAGAGTCTCTTGGTTTTGCATCTGTGTCACGTGAGGGATATGCGCTACTCTGCTTTACGCAGCAACATCAGCAGCTTTTGGTAAAAAACCTAATCAAATTCTCAAAATAACAACAAGAATTTCTTTCCCTATATTCTGCTGCTCATATTAACCACAAGTTTCTAATTAGCCAACAGAGAGGCCTCATACAGCAATCTACTAAAAAGCAAACAGAGATTGAAAATGCTTTATGGATTAAAAACCCTCTCATAACTCATTATACAGTGATACAGAACTAACATGACTAAAAAATAATTACTTTGTTTTATGTTGGAGGGTTTTGTCTAGAGACACATCCTTATGTCAAAATGGAAACCTAGGAAATTGAGAACAGTCACTGTTTCCTGAGCAGTTAGACTGTAAATAAACTACAGAATACATATTTTAACATTCCAAGGAAAGCCGTTAGAAAATCTGTATCTGCAAATATGCGCTGTGAGCCAAGGCAGGAACAGGGAATGGATCCCACCAACATCCAACTCCTTAAGTTCCATCAACAGCACACAGAGACAGGATTTGTTTCCAGAGGAGGCCACCATCTCCTACAAGAGACTCACCCAAGGCTGTACCATACAGCAAACTACTTTGATGTAATGAATATACAACTCAAACAATCTACATTCCTAACTGTTCATTATGTTCTTCAAACTAGCTGTGACTGATGTTTACTCTCGGGAACTCCACAGAGGAAGTATGCCCATGGCATCCTATAGCGTCACCTGGAATCACTCAAGAACAAGACTAATATTCTATTGCTGTCACATCACACGTGAAACAAAAAGGGAGGAAGCTGGTGAAGGGAATGAAGATCTCACTCCCTCCCACACACACCCAAGCAGGTGAAGAGCATGATATTCAGACTGTCTTCGATCTGTCACTAACACAAGCTGAAGCTAGTATTTCCACACTTTGTCTAGAAGACTTAAACCTACATTCTCTGATAGTATAACTAATTGAGAGCTTTGTAGAGTTTTGAGTTTAGGGAAAAAATCATCTTTACTCACATATTGTTTGCCAGCCTCAGGGACGTGCAGCTGAGACATGCCCGATCTCCCAAGTTTCCTAGAAAAATACCAATAATTAGCAGTAATTCAGAAATTCAGGAAGACATTTATCCATGTAGTGAATTGCACACAAATATGACATGCAAAAGACGGACTTAGAATCCTAAAATGGTTTGGGTTGAAGAGGACCTTAAAGCTCATCCAGTTCCAAGCCCCTGCCATGGGCAGGGATACCTTCCACGGGCAGGGATACCTTCCACTGGAGCAGGTTGCTTCAAGCCCCTGTGTCCAACCTGGCCTTGAACACTGCCAGGGATGGGGCAGCCACAGCTTCTCTGGGCACCCTGTGCCAGGGCCCCACCAGCCTCACAGGGAAGAACTTCTTTCTTGTATCTAATCTCAATATCCCCTCTGTCATTTTAAAGCCATTCCCCCTTGTCCTGTCCCTACAAGCCCTTGTCAAAAGTCCCTCTCTGGATTTCTTGTCAGCCCCTTTAGGTTCTGGAAGGCTACCAGAAGGTCTTCCAAGAGCCTTCTCTTCTCCAGGCTGAACAACCCCAATTCTCTGCCTGTTTTCACAGCAGAGCTGCTCCAGCCCTCACTGCATCTTTGTGGCCTCTTCTGGACTTGCTCCAACAAGTCCATGTCCTTATGCTGGTGGCCCCAGAGCTGAATGCAGTACTGCAAGTGGGGTCTCACAGAAGCAGAGCAGAGGGGCAGGATCACCTCCCTCGATCTGCTGGTCACACTCCTTTTGATTCAGCCCAGGACACAGTTGCTTTCTGGGCTGTATGCACACACTGCTGGGTCATGTTGAGCTTGTTGTCAACCAGCAACCAAAGTCACTCAACACTGATCTCCACATGGGCATTGAGCCATTGACCACAACTCTTTTGAGTGTGAGCATCCAGCCAACTCTTTATCCACTGATTGGTCTACCCACCAAATCCATGTCTCCCAGGTTACAGACAAGGATGTCATGCCGGATGGTCTCACATGCCTTGTACAAGTCCAGGTAGATGACATCAGCTACTCTTCCCTTATACACCAATGCTGTAACCCTGCCATAGGAGGCCACCAAATGTCAGGCACAATTTGCCCTTAGTGAAACCATGCTGGCTGTCACAAATCACCTCATTTTCCATGTGCCTTAGCATAGTCTCCAGAAGGATCTGCTCCATGCCAGGCATGGAGGCGACACTATAATTCTCCAGGTCTTCCTTTTTCCCCTTTTCAAAAATTAGGGTTATGTTTCCCCTTTTCCAATTAGCAGGAACTATACTGGACTGCCTTTGCTTCTCAAATATGATAGATAATGGTTTGGTAGCTTCATCTCCCAGTGCCCTCAGGGCCTATGGATGTATCTCATCAGGCCCCACAGACTTGTGCACCTTCAGTTTCCTAAGATAGCCTTGAACCTGACCTCCTACATCAGGTAGTTCTTTATTCTTCCAGCCCCTGCCTTTGCCTTCTGTGACTTTCTATTTTAGGAATGGCTCTACTAAAAGCACAAAAAAAGAAGCTTTTTAACAGCAGCTACCTTAGGGTGCACCTTCACACTTTGCATGACTGTCCATCACAACCAACCAAGACTGAAATTATTCTTGCTTTGACAATAACCAAGTACCGAAGCCCAAATACCTCACCCAAAAGTCAAACCACGTGCCTTGTACTTCTATTTCTCTCAATCTATAATCCCAATTCATAGGATAGAGAAAGTGACAACAGGAGGGAAGCAATTCTGTAAGGCAGCTGACATCTCCATCAGCATTTAAGCAAATTGTCCATACACACAGCTGAACTCTGTGTGGTCACAAGGACACTGCCTGCACTTGAACAACTGCCTGAAGACAGGTTTTTAAGTCCCTCAGATAAGCAACTATATTGCAAAAGAACTTCACTGAAAGCACATGTAATTTTTTTAATGGCTCCATGACAAGATGGAATTACACCATCCAAATGGAGCACTTGCCAAGTGTCTAGGATGAAATGTTTGGTTCTCTTTAAAGCAGGACAACAAATAAAACATGAAAAGGAACCTAAATATGCCTCATTAGAGGTGGAACCACAACCATTTCAATATATTGCTGTCCATTTTGATTAGCACCTGGTAAAAATAGCTCTGCCCCTGCATCTGTCTGCAAAGGACATAAGATGGTCCTGAAGGGCAAGAGACAGAACCGAAGACTATGAAGGGAACTAAGTTCCTCCAAATGAATTTTAATAAGAGTCCACAAGGAGGAATGGCATCCATACATG
The DNA here is from genome assembly GCA_002631895.1 of Agapornis roseicollis. NCBI lineage: Eukaryota > Metazoa > Chordata > Aves > Psittaciformes > Psittacidae > Agapornis > Agapornis roseicollis. The sequence goes on along the minus strand of NDXB01013276.1, from coordinate 100,343 downwards.
GGCATCCTCCATCCAGGTACAGAGACAAGCAGCATCTAGTCTGGAAATAAACTGCGGAGACAATCAAATGATAAATTATCCAAGTCAGTTCACATGCTTGAAAGCCTTACAACCATCCAACACCATGGAAGCACCATCAGATACATAAAGTGCTTCCAAGTAGCTTTATGCCATTTACAATCACCAAAACCCATCCCTGAGACCCTCATAAAAGAACCAATCTCCCTAAAGCAACTTAATAATAATCTTGTATCATAGAATCGTAAAATAGTGAGGGTTGGAAAAGACCTCAAGATCATCTCATTCCAACCCCCCTGCCATAGGCCATAAATAACTAGCTGCAACACAATAGCTGCCCAATACCAAATGCAGAAAGACTGCTGGACAGCACAAAGGAAGATCACACAAGCAAGACTCTAAATGCGTTGGCTCTTTTTGGTCAATCTTTTCAGAATTCACTGTTAACAAAACAAAAATGGAAGGCCAGATGGAGCAGACCCACTGGCTCGTTCCTCCCATGTGGAACCTACTATTTCTGGTCAATCCTAAGAGACAGCAGGATAGAAATGTCATTTTAGAGGTTAGTGGTCAGCTTTTCCACTATCAAAGACAAAGCCTATGATAGAACCTGAAGCAGACAACTGTATCTGAGAAAACACAGCACTCAACGCTGGTCACTGAAAGCCTTCTCCAACAAAATATCCTAATTATTAGAGGAAAAGAGATAGCTGCAAAATCAGGTGGGGTAACCAGAAGGTATAGAAAAGTTGGGAAATAAGTGAACTTCTTAAAGAATTTCAAAAATCAAGGGATGTTCCATACTAAGTGGGCTTTGATGCCATTACAGCAAAAGCTTTGACTTGACAGTGTCATAGGAAAAGGACTTACTTATATCCAACTCTAACAAGTACTCACTGCCTCTTCCTTGCTCAAAAATCAAGTCCCATGAATTTGTGAAGCGATACTCTTCAATATTTACAGAAAGACCAGCAGCTGAACTGCTTGACCTAAGAGGCTTGCCATCTCAGCAGGATGTGTCTGGCTTTATAAACAGCTGAGTAAAGCAGAGAAGGACTCAGTCTTCAGGGATAAGTTGCAGCATGAGAATCTGTTTCTCTCATCTGATTGCCAGGAAGCATACAAAACCTGTGTGCCAAAAATGAGTCCCACTAATAGGTAGCATTACCTGCTATGGACAGGTGTCCCTGGAACAAAGACGGTGATCTGGGGATCAAAGTAGTCTTGAAGTTTTTAGACAAAAGTCCATAACAAAGACACTGTCACTTCACTTCTTTTAGTTTTCTTCTCCAACCAGGCTCTTTAATTCCAAGGAAGAGGCCAAAGAACCAAAAGGAACACTCTGACTCAAACCCCTGCTATCACACAGCCATCCAGAGTGTGAGCAGGTACCCAGGAACATCATCTCACCAAAAGGATCTGCAGAACAATTGTCAGTTTCAGCTTCCTACTCTTTATGTTTTGCAGTGCCTGTTCTAACCATGTACCTAAGAAGGAGTCAGCCCTGAAACAAAATCTGTACTTTCTTCAGTAGGGAGCAAAGTCCATACTCCTTGCTTCTAGGATAATACAGACAGCCAGAGGTGTCTGAGCAAGGTGACTAGCTTACCATACTCAACACTGTTAAAGACACCTGCATGAGGATTACTTGGTTTGAGTAAGAAAGGCAGTAGTGTCAGAAAACCTCTATGTTAACATATTCCATGGAAAAAAGAAAGTAATGAGAAACTGTCATGGTTTAAACCCAGCCACACAGCTCGTTCACTCACTCAACCCCCCCTTTCTTGCCTTCCCCCTACTCCTGGACGGATGGGGAGGGGAATCAGAAGAATGGAACTCCCACAGATTGAGATAAGAACAGTTTAGTAACTAAGGTATAACACAAATCACTGCTGCTACCACCAATAATAATAATGATAAGGGAAATAACAAGGGAAGAGAATACAGCACCTCACCAACCACCGACAGATAACTCACAACACCCCACCCAACTGAGCACCCCCCAGAGCACCCGCCCTTCTGGGTAACTCTCAGCTACATCCTGGGCATGATGCGCTATGGTATGGAATACCTCTTTGGTCAGTTTGGGTCAGGTGTCCTGTCCCTCCTTCCTCCTGGCCTCCCCTCCTTCCTGGCAGAGCATGAGACTCACAAAGCCCTTGGTCAGAGTAAACAGAGTATTACCAGCTCTGTTCCCAGGCTGCAAGTCAAAACACATCTGCACCAGCTACTAAGAAGGAGAAAAACTGACTGCTCCTGCTATACCCAGGACAGAAACTTAGGTTTTAAATATAAGGAAACATCAAACCCAAAGTTTTAAATGCAGAATACCTATGTAGTGTTACTATGTTTAAAGCTTTTAAAAATAAAAGTCTAACACAAAGTAAGTCCCTACACAAGTATAAGCTTGCAGCCTGATCTTTACAGGAAGAACAGTTGGGATTCTTAGAAGCACTTAGCCTTAACTTAATCTTAGACTACTTACACATAAAGCAAAGAAGATAAGCTAAGTAAAGCAAAACACTAAACAAAGCATTACACCATAAGGCGTTAATACTTGATTAACACTCTAAATAAAAACATTAATTGTATCAGAAGCACAGTGCATCACAGCACACTGATTGATTCTACTGCTGCATTTCAGCAAATGAGAATTTTCACACGAGCTTTATAACATGCATATTTGTAGTGATCATCAGCATTTCTTCTTATGTTATGCCACACAAAAATCAAAGCTCCTGTCTACTTTGAAGGTACATGCATGTATTTCTTTCCTCATTTTAAATGAACTAGACAGCTAGGATACCCTGGGGTTTTATTCAGATCACAGGACAAGCTTAACTTAAATAAATACCTTTACAACAGTGGCTAAAATAAACACCAACTAGAGGAAGCTACCACTCTTGAGTGATTACTGATAAGCAAGAAGCTAGTTTGATTATCCTAAACGAACAATGATCTATATGGTCAACCAGGTTTGCCAGGGCCTGAACGTGCAGACGGGCTGTTCTCACAGACAGCATGTCAGTGTCAGTGAGAAACCACTCGCTGCCCTAAGCTTTCACTCACTCCTCACTAAACCCCGGCCATTCCAGCTCAGGGACATAAAGAGCAATCACAGGCCCCACCTACGTCACAAGCTGTCAGCTGCTTCATGTCATTAAACTTCACCGCCAAAAGGTATTTAAACTGCCAGATTACCTCGATTATTCCTAGAAACCGTACCACATGCTGAAGGCCCTTTTTACTTCCCCAAACTTTCAAAGCCACCTGGAAAAAGGCAAATCCACATTTCCTTCCTAATATGGACTAAGAAAATAACCTCCTGTACTTTCTTAAAGGGCAACGAGAAGCGTGTAACTAGTGACAACATCACAGCCAAGCTACACTGAGAACAAGGCAGGCAGGAGCTGAGCGCAATAACGTGCTCCTGCGCCTCAACGAAAACCACATGTTCTTTGTCTCCCCGGCCAGCCGGCATTGGAAAGACTCGTGTGTCCTCACTGTCGTTAGCGAGCATCCCTCAAACCACCCTGGCCCGGGGGTGAACGTTAAGAGACGACCTCGCCCACAGCCGCCAGGAGCGAGGGCCCCGCCAGGAGCGCCGTGCCCAGTCCTGGCTAACCGGTGAACGGCACAGCGGGGACCTCACCACGGCCCTTCCCTCCCGCAAACACCTCCCCGCCCATACCAGGAACCCTCTGTCGTCCCCGCCAACCCCTCCCTCTAGGCCTTCAGCGTCGCATAGGCCTGGCAGGCCGGCCGGCAGCGCAGCCTTGCCGTACTCCCCGCCGATAGCCGGGCTGCCAGATAGCTCGCGGGGAGGCTCACCCAGCTGCGGCTGGCGGCGCAGCGCTCGGGGCAGGCGGCAGGCCCGCCGGCCGCAGGTCTGTAGCAGCATGGACGCCATCTTAGCAGCGGCGGCGGCGGGCTGGCGGCCTACTCATTCCCCGCCGCCCGGGCCCAGCGCGGCGATCCCCACACGCGCAGCAACGCCGGGCCCTGGCCGCCGGCAGCGTTTGCATAGCCACGCCCTCCGCGCGAGGCACGCCGGGAAGTGTAGTCCTCGGGGCGCACGGTAAGCGGCCGGCGGGCGCGAGGAACGCTGCATGCCGGGACTTGTGTCCGTGGACGGCGCCGGCGGGACGCTGTGCGCGGTGCATGCCGGGACATGTAGTCCTTCCGTAGGTTCGGTGGGCCGGCCAGTGCTTCTCTGCTCTGGCAGCCGGCGGAACAGGGAAGGAGGTGTGCGGCTTTCCGGGGACTGGGGATATGGAAAAGCCGCCCGAGCGGCCCCAGAAGCAGTACGGGTTTGTGTACCCTTGGGAGCCGTGTATCGCAGCACGTTTATCCCTGGCCGTGCCGAGAAGGTCACCCAGGCCGTGTGCGCTGAAGCGCCGGTGCCGGAGGGAGGGCGCTGGTACCTCCTGAAGCCGTCTTCAGGCGGGTAGCCCAGTGTGTCCAATTGGCACGTAACGGTGACCCTAAGTACCGTACGCTGTTAGCAACCCGTCTGTGCAACAGCGTTCCCTCACGTTTTGGGATAAAACCTAGCATTTATACTGGTGTTAAATACTGTTTGGCTGCATTTTTTTCACTGCATAAATGGGCATTGCTTGTGAATGTTGAGATGTGACACCAAAAGTCCCTTTCCTGTGGAGCTAAGTTTTTTTGATAGAAAATACTGCATAGATGAGTCAGCTACTGCTGGTTAATAGTTTGGCTACAGGTAGCACATTATTCTTCAAATACCAGCGTTAGGATCTTTCATCAAATATTTCAGTACTTTTAATACAGTATTAAATACTAGCATTCATTTATTTTTTAACTGCATAGACGGATGCAGGAAATAAGCAGAAATTGCAACTTAATCTGATGGTATTTAAACAGCTATGTATGTGAGGTTTGGGTGTTCATGACTTCCTTGTTCTAAAAGGGTGAAGGCGAAGCTCCTGGAGCTGTTCTCAACAAGATGGCTGACACCCCATCAACAAGATGGCTGCCTCAAGGACAGGGCTCAGAAGTGACAAGGGTGTCACTCTTATCTCTCACAGGGTATTTATAATGTCAGGGTTTGTTCACCCACGAAAGCCCCAAAGAAAATAGGTATTGTTTAACTTTATGTGTAAAGGGTTGCAGAAGCTTCAGGTTTGACCCAAAACATGAGTGAGACAATGTCATTTACCAGGAAAGAGTAAAAGTGTCTGCAGTCATTCTTTCATGCTTGGGACTTGGCAAATGCAGGAAATTAATTAGTGCTATGTTAAGGTTATTTTGTATATTTGAAGAAAATAATCAGGGTTTCTCCTAAGGATGAAAAATCTGATCAGATTTATATTAATCTTTTTAATTCAAAAGAATGTGAAGATGGAATATTTAATTGACCAGATCTTAAAAAACCAAGACACCCTTTTCTCACATCTTATGACTGTGATAGCTAAAGAAACACAAGTGATGCTTAAATTTAGTGCTTACTTAAAATTAACTGGCATTATTATGTACTTATTATCAGATCTACTCTTAAAATGTTCAGGCACCCATGTGCCTTGCAAGATATTTAGCTGGTTGCTTGCTTTCTGAGTATTGCAATACACAGTGCATTTAAATGGTTAAAATTACTTCAAATGTGCAGCTTAACAATGGTGCTTTAATATGGCAATCTTAAAAGAAAAAAAGCAAACAACAACAACAAAGAAATCTTCCCAATTACACATTTCTCTCACTAGACTGGATTTGTAGCCTTCTCTTGTTTTTTCTTTCTGGTTGGCTGATAACAAAACCAAATGAAATGGGGCAACTAATGGCAGTTCCTCTAACAAAGCTGCTTAATTATGTAGAAACATTATATGAAGCCTATACAAGAAGAATAATATGCTCTGAAGTCATTAAACTATTGACAAGAGATTTCAGACAGCAAACAGATGATTACAGAGGTCTCAATACATTTATGCAGACAAGTAACCAGTCTTTCAATAGTTTCATTAAATTCATTAGTATTCAGGGTAGCAGACAATGTAGATGCATGAGCCTTTTCAGAGCTGAATCCGTTATGTTTTTGTACAGTCTTTTGTTCCAGATTTGTTTATACCTGGGAAGTTACATGGTTTCCTACTATATATGAAAAGGAATGATAATAAACTCCATGAATGTTTCCTAAACGGATACAGTTCCAAAATACAGATTGATTTTTACATTTATCAAGCATTTGCTTAAGAAAAACCAAAGTATTAATAATTTTCAAGTAGTTGTGCAAATGTCTCCTGAAATGGCCTAGTGACTGCGGGTGACACACAGACCTTGCATGCAAGTCATTCCTTGTAAAGAAACACATCTTTCACACCATCCACACCAACAGCCTGTGAGTTCATAAAGAAAACATTCATCCCCAGGATAAAACACAATACACACAATTAACTTAAACTGCTATGGCCATTTTAGACCTGGTTCTTAAAGCAACCGTGGAAAAGTTGTCAGTCATCTTACTCAAAAATGTGCTTTCTAGCAGGACTAAAAGGAAGAAATACAAATCCCTTCTTTTAGATGGATTTAATAAGGATCTGAGAATGATTAAAATAAACTTTTTTTTTTGAAGAATAATATTATTATTTAGTATTGAACATAAAAAATGTCCCGTCCCCCGTCCCCCCCTGCCAGTTCCAAATAGAGGCAAAAGCAAGGTGAGAATTGTCTAAACAATTACAAAGCAAACTCCAACAGGAAATTGCGGCATCTGCCATAGGCTGTGGGAATACTGAAACATGTATTTTACTGACACATGAGCACAGCCCAGTGCTATGAAAAAGGCAAGAATGTTTTTCTTGCCTAAAAGAGGTATGTGAGTAAGACCTACAAAAGCACAGAATATGCCTGCGTCAGTGCATTACTTGCACAGACATGAAAAAGCATAATTCACTGAGGAAGTTTAGCGATCATAGTATCACAGAATGGTTTGTGTTGGAAGGGACCTTAAAGATCATCTAGTTCCAACTCCTTCCCCCCTCCTCTAGATCTGTCTAGAAACTGAGGGCAAATGTCAGTATGAACAGGGAGCAAAACTATAAGGTAGCTAGTTATGTGTGCAGTGTTCTCTTTCAGAAAACCTCTATTTCATGGCACAGCAGATTAAATAGTTGTATGGAATTCAGATCTGCTGTTGTCCCTTCCTTCTTCCCTCTACTATCTAACAAGCTCTCAGGGGTGGTAGGCAGATGCATATGGGGAGTGGGATTCCTTTGTGACCTGAACAGTTGGATGGGGCACCCCTCCATGCACACCACGGTTGTTACCCCTTCCCTGAGGACATGTCACAGGAAGCACTTCCTAGGTCCTGTTGATTTTTTTTTGGAGGAGGGATAACAGGACCCCTATTCCCAGCTTCAGCCACAGGGCCAGTTAGTTGCCCTACTTGTGAGAGTGGCTGTGTAACATTATCAGATGTATGGCAGGCCTGCCAGAACCACCACGCTCAGTACACAGCCTCCATTCCCTGTTATCTGGGTGAGATAAGGCGCAGGGGGTGGAGAGGAAGGAGATGCAATGCCTGGTGCTCTGGGCTGTAAGTGGGAGGAGATGGGAGCATAATTAGTGTTTGATGAGACAGGAGATAGGTTTGCCATTTCTATGCTGCAACATCGTGTTTGTGAACACAGAGTGATTCTCTAAGCTACATAGTGGTCCAGGGTCCATATACAGAAGCAGGATTATGCTTTTAGTCTGTACAATCTGTTTCCATGGCAATCCCCAGGTTGTCTCCTTGAATAGGTTTAACAATGTGGGATTAACCTCATCTTTATTCACCGCTGTTCAGTGTAAATCTGAAGAATTGGGGGGGGGGGGGG
>NDXB01013276.1:81728-92402 GCA_002631895.1 Agapornis roseicollis | reverse complement strand
GAGGGGGGGGGTGTGGAGGGGGGAGACATTACTGAGTAAGAAGTTGCATTAAGTTTCCACTCAAGGGGAAAAAGAAACAACCCAAGAGATTATTAGTAGTTCTTTTAAAAATACTCCCATTCATCACCACAGATTTTTAGGAGAGACATGTGGGATCCTGCAGCCTGTTGCTCTGTAAATATTAAAGCCCAAAGGTAAAAGTTCAAGTGGTCTCTGGATTACAAACTTGCTCTGTCTGTACATCCAGGTCACAAGTTCACTCCTGTCTGTTAACGCTCCAAACCCAAGCGGCCCTGGCTGCACGTTAGGGACAGCACAGAAGCAACCTGCCTTGGGTGCCTTTCAAACAATGCAGTGAAAAACTACTCAGAGATTGCCTTGACAGTAATAACGTGCTGTAAACAGTCATTGCAGATCCAAGGATAATTAGCTGCTCAAATGCTAGTCAAAAAAAAAAAAGGGAGGGGGGGTGTATTTTAAAAGATTGCATAGGCTCGACCCAAATTAGCAATACAAAATAGCATATTAGGTTGTCATTAATTAAATTTGACGTGCAGGCAGACGGGGAGAACACGACTGGGAGAGCACAAACAGATGATTTTGAACATCTTTTCAAATTGAGGGAAAAGGAGCATTTGCAGCTCCTAGTGGAAACCCCACAGGTTCTCGTTTTAACCAGCAGGTGGAGCTTACGTGAAACAAACAAGCGGAAAAAATGCATAATCACGACACAATGCTGTGTTTTGGGGTGCTGTTGTCTGCGGGACCGGAGGAGGACATGGGGAAAAAGCTAGAAGGTTCTGGCCAAGGCAGGATTGAGCAGAGGAGGGAGGGCGGGCAGTGTCCAGGCCATACATGTAGCAAAAAGGGAAGAACAGAGCTGTAACTAAACTGATCAGACTTTGAGAAATACAGAAATACAAAAGGAGTCTCTAGGATGAAAATAACACCTGTTAATTGCAGCTGATATGAGAAGGTCTGAGATCATGCGTTGAAATCCTGTATTTAAGATAACCTGTTTCACCTTCAAATGCCCTCTTCCCACCCATCCTGGATTGTGTAGACCTGATCCTGCACTCCTTATGTATCTCCAAATTCCTTGGTGAAGTCAGCCAGTAATACGGGAGTGCTGAAACAATAGGTCCCTGCAAACCAGAGACACCTTTCTGTGTCCATGAAATAAAGAGCAGAAGGTCAGCACACCAGTTTAGGAGATTTTTTACCTGTTTATGCTAAAAAAGCTACTTCCAAGGCCATTTTAGTGACAATAACGTAACTTTCTGCAGCAATTTGGCAAGCTGAGGCTCCTTGTTATAAGCAATGGTTTAGAGGGGGAGGATTACAGCCAGCACATGCTCCCAGCTGTATGACTTGGTAGCAGGCAAAATGCTATTTAGTCCCATTGTCCCCCGGCATATATGGGCTTTGTCTGCCTCTAAGGAGGGAAGAAGCAGCGCTAAGAACTACTGTTAAAAGATTGAAGATGGAAAGGTTGATTTGCTGAAGCCTGATGCTTAAAATTCCTGCTCTGAATTCAACCTCTTGGGTCTCAGTTGTTGTTACCTCTTTCTTCCTGGTTTTGCTGATGATCTTATCAGTCCTGGCCCATATTTTTCCCTAACAATCAGCCTGAATGACCCTGCCAGAATATGTCTTTCCAGCCTTTGAATAGCTCTCTCTTGTTTACCTTTCAGCTTTAAACTTTCTACCTTACATAATCCAGACCAAGCCTGTAGCACAGATCTCACACTTTTTTATCCTGTTCTCCTTGACCTGACTAACGCTCCCATCTTCCTTGCTGTCGTACAATGACCTCCCCATTCCAGCATGCAAGCCCACAGCCCCTCCTTTATTCAAGTCAAAGAGCTGCTTTTCTCAAGAGGCCTCCCCACGGAGATAATGAAAAGCAGATTAAGAGATTTAAAAAAGGAGTTGGCTCCTTTGGAATGGTCAGTGTACTTTCCCTTTCTATAACCATCTCCTATACTGTAAATTTTCCAAATCAGTGTTTGTCTGGATGTCTGTGCCTTGACCTTAGCAGGACCTAAGCTGTTGGGCCCCAATCTTATGCATGCATATGTATGCCATGTCCCCCTGCTATCAGTGGCATTCACAGACAGAGCGGTAAAGGAACAAGCACATTTATGTAATAAAACCAAATCTGGCATATATTCTTGCCAAATAATACTGTAAAAGTGTTGGAAAGGGCTAAAAGTTAACATTTTCATCCTTGTTCCTCTGACACAGAAGGAATGGCAAACTCCCAGGCAAGTGAAGGAGCAGCTCTGTTGACAACACTTGGTTTTTGGACTGATTTCTGGGTATATGAGAATCTTGAGGGGAAATACCTGGTAAGATGTGATGTGAAGCTATAGAAAAATAACAAAAAGCCATCAGCACAAGTACATCTCAGTGGTGCTTTGCCAGTATCCTGCCTTTTTCTTAAGCGGCTGAATTTCAGGCATCAGAAACAGAAGACGCTTTGTCTGGGCTTTCCCATGTAATCAGCAACCTCTCTCCTGCCTGTCTTAGGGCTCTATTCACTTTATTACTATTAGAGTATCCCCTAGAGACAGACTTAGGAGGCATTCACCCCCAAATGTCCTGTTACCTTAAAGGCATTAGTTGTTTTCTCAGCAATGCATTACATGCTTTAATCCCAGTTATGTGAGAGTATGAAATGTGGCTTGCAAGTTATATGTGTATAGAAGAAAATACAAAGCTGACATAAAAGAGGTTTGCTGTTGGGTTTGATCATTATCCAGGGGAAGTAAAGTCCCCAAACCAGGCACTTTCCTCTGAAAGCAATTTCAAGAGGGAACTTTGTGTAGAAACTGAAGCCTTAGCTGAGGGTTGCAAATATCTAGCAATTCATCAGCTGGATAGAACGAGGGGAATTCACTGGGCCTAATCTGAGCAACAGGTAGAAGTGAGTCATCCAGACTGCTCATCAGTCAGGGTGAGGAGCCCCAGACTCATTCCAATATGACATATATCAATCATTTTCTGGTTTAATCATTAAATCAACAGCTGAAAGAGGAAGTACACCCAACTGATATCAACAAAGAGACTCCATTCCCTTTTGGCTCAGCTAGCAGTGCTTTCCTGTTGTGCCAAAGGAACAACCTCCTCCCCTTTCTGAGGCCTCTCCTCCCAAGAAACAGTCATCTAACTCTCCCTGAGCGGGAAGCCTCTTTCAGCATGCCAGCTGGGAATCAGGGCCCTGGGCTCAATCCCAGCACCTGTGCCTAGTTTTCTTACAGAGCACAGCCAGCTGCTCTTTTAGGTCTGCAAATGTCCTCTATACCCTGTTTCTTTTCATTTCTGTGTATTCCTTTGGCTGAGCAATGCAAATGTGTTGCTTAGATTTGGGTTTTTGCAAATGCACTATTTTACATTTACCTTAACTTGGTCAGTGTTAAGGATCATCTCAGGGTACTGACAAATGGAGCCAAGTTTTCAATAATCCTTAAACCAGGGTTGCTGAAACAGTAGTGCCCAGAACCCCAGTATAGATCCCTATTTCTGAGGGAATTTGAAGGTGAGCAGGATATAACTGCACACCATTTGGAAACTAGTGACATGGGGCTTGGGAGGAAGGAGTGGTTTTGATGACTGGTATTTGTCAGCGAATTTCTCTGGCAATTATACATGGTAGTAAAGAATATAGTTGACCGTGAAGGTTCACAGGCATTAGATAATTGTTTTGGCTCGGATTTAGTTCACAGCATGTTAGAGTAGTCATTTCTGTCTGTGACACCGAACTATCAACTGCAAACTTCCTGTGTGGAAATAATTATGCATCTTTTCCGAGCCTGCATTAGATTCTTACTTATCCAACAGTTCTTATGCAGAGGGGCAAGCTTAGAGTTACGAGAAGATCGTTGTCACTGCTAATAGCTTGACTCTGAAAAGCCTTCATAGCATTCAAAACTCCTAGTATAAACAGGAGCCAGACTGGGGCTTATATTCTGTGCTGCAACAGGAAGGGGACACACAGAGGTCTGGAAAATAATGAAGGTGGGAGGAAAGTGAGTAGAAAATGGTTATCACTGCTCATAATACTGTATTAATTCAGTCAGTTTATATGGGAGCAGGGTTTAAAAAAGAACAGAAGGAAATACATTTTCATATGACCTTGTTGCCACAGGATGTTTTAAAACCCATAAATAAATAGGTTCAGAAAGGAAATAGACACATTCAAGGGAGCTAGGCTTAATGAAGTCTCTGACACATTTTCATCTAGATGCAGTTCTTATTTGGAAGTTAGGAAGTTTCTAACCTACTAATCTTTTGATGCAGGAATGACACACATGTGTAAGAGCTACTTCTCTTATGTTCTGTTTTCAATTCTGAGCATCCATTACTACTTCCCTTCTTGGTTTCCCTTAAGGAAAGGATGTGCCCCAGCCTGCTTTGAATTACAAAAGTCTTCTCCATTCTGCTTAAATAGAGGTGAGAATAAGAGACCATAAACGCCCATGGGCAGCTAAGGGAAACCATAGGATATGAGTCCTAAATTGGAACCGAGGAGGTGTGTGAAGGATCACTGTTGGTGGGTTTTGAGGCACTTAACTTGAGGTGTGCATGGCCTGCCCCATGCTGGGGGGCTGTGGCAGTTCAGTTAGTCCTAGACAAGCATAACACTGTTTCTGCCATCCTTACAACTCCAGGTGATGCTGTCACCCACAAACAGGTTAATAGAGGTGGGGAGTTTATAAATAGAAGTGTAATGAAAGCCAGGTCAGAGAAGGAAGGGATTTCAGTCCAGCTGATAACTTGCACAGAACTTTGCAGCATGAAACTTTACCAGGGTGGGGAACTTGGATCTTCTCTGGGTTTCTTACCACACTGTTTCCTCTTCTGCCTTTACAAAGTCCAACTTCTGCCATAATCCACCTGGCAACAAATTACAGTCTATCTCCCTCTAGTGGGTAATTGCCCATGAAAACCACAAGGAGATGTGCATTGCAAATTTGCCTTGTATTTGCTTTCCATTATCATCTTTCTTTGGTTTGCTTTCTTCTTTCTTCTGTGATCTTTCTCACAAATGCATTCAGTTCTTTCTTGACACCATCTAACCATCATATCTACTCTTCCTCCATTCTTGGTGTACGTGAGGAGTTAGGCTCTTTAAGGGGTTTCTGTTTGATATAAGTGGAAATGAAAGTAAAGAAACTGCCCAAGAATGAATTTAAAATTAAACATTCTAGAGATGGGTGGTGTTTGCACAGAGGCACATGTGCAGCCCCCAGTACGATGGAGACTTAGAAATCTGGGGAAAACCCAGACCTGCCTTAGATATGTTCATGTGGTTGGTAATTTAATGTGTGGAGTCAGTCAGAAGAAGTTTACAGTTGGGTTTTCTTATCCTTAAAGTTGATTTATTTGGGTGGAAAATCTTCTGCACTCTAGCTTGCTTTGCATTTGTTGTGACATTACCAAAATATTAACAGCAAAATACATAAGCCAGCTGTGGTATATCTGAAGTTAGCTGTCTAACAGCAACAGTTAACTACCAAAGAGTGTTCCCAGAGCAGAGCTGACATTAATTGAGAAAGATAGTGCTCTCAAATATGCTGGGACAAGATACTGTAAGAAATTGATTTAACCAGACCATGTCTTTTGTCCACGGAACTGCAGTTCTCTCCTTTGCAGAGCACATAGGCTGGTTCCTACTGCTGTTACCCCATTGAGATTAATGGAAGTATATTAGGGATGATTCTCAAAGGTATTTCCTTTCTCTAGCTACTCTTGAGTTTTTTATCTGGTTAAGCACATTTCAGACAACAAGATGAACAAGCCAGTATTGTCCAAATGAAAAATGACACATCTGGATGAAAGAAAATTTTTAGGTAGACTTTGATAATAATACATTTCTGCAGTGATAGTAGGCTTCATATTAATCATTATCTGTTATCTTTCTGTTTAAAACTTTAAATTATCTAAATAAAACAACAGGAAATACATCTTGCCCAAGTATTTTCCAGATTCCTGGAGGTATTGACCTTTTTCTCAATTCCCTGTGTAATGGTATTCCTCAAAAGTTACGAATTAGAATCCCAACAGAGTCTTTATTATGGCAAACTCCAGTACAAAAAGGAAAATGAATGAAATGAAGACAAACTTGTATTTAACTGAAACAAGGTGTGATCATAGAATCATAGAATAGTTAAGGTTGGAAAGGACCTTAAGATCATCTAGTTCCAACTCCCCTGCCATAAGTAGGGACACCTCACACTAAACCATGCCACCCAATGCTTCATCCAACCTGATCATGGATTATTTGTTCAGAGCAAATCCTGCCCCTACTAACAAGAATGCAGTCCGTTTGTCTATATTATTTTGTGAAACAGCATCACACAAAAATAATGTTTCTATATAGCATAGCAGGATTATAAACAGAGTTATTGTACTTACATGGATAAAAAATTCTGTAGCTTTTACTCCCTTTATAACAGAGATGTCAACATAACTAATTTCATTTCACTGTAATAAAGATGAAATGAATTCCAATCCTGCTGATATATCAGCAACAACATATTTTTATTCAGCTGAGACATTTCATAAACCTGCTGAAGGTAAGAACTGCAGATGGCGCAGAGACAGGATATGGAGGCAGGGAGAAGGTACTGCAGAAGAAATGTATGGATCTTTGTCTCCAGAGCTTTACTTGCATTGATGTACAGGACAAAAAGAACCCAGTGACAATCAGCTTTCCAGACCAGCTTGTAGAGCTGACAGTAAGAAAATGTTCTTTTGCTTCCAAATTGAGTACATTTGTTCTAGAATTTATTAAGACACTGTAAACAAAGAAACTTACAGTGCCATATCCTGTTCTTTATTTATGTTGGATGAGGGTTTCATCTGGCATAACGGAAACTAGAACAACTGCACTGGGCTAAACCAAAAGCCTGTGAGCTCCTTTATCCAATCTCTGGTCATAGTCAGAAAGGAATGCTTATGGAAAGAGCATGTTGCTGCCATTAGCCTGCTCTGCCTGCAGCAGCGGCTGTTGTATTTCATCACTGTGATAAACACAGAAGATAGTCTAGTGGTCTGAGCACAGAGCTGGGAGCTATGAATCTGAGTGGTTTAGTCGTGCCTCTGTCACCAAGGTTACTTCTATATTGCTGTGTCCCAGCTCATGTGTGTGTGTGCTTGTGGCAAACCTGTCTTCCATCCTCCGCACTGCAGAGGCACACATAGCCCACGCTCATGTACCCATGCTCACATTCCTGCTACAGTTGGCCAGGTCTGGTATTACGGTTTGGAGAGATTTGTTCTTCCCTAATGAGCTGCTTAACATCTGTGATTGTTTCCTAAAGAGCTACATAATATCCCAGTGCATTTCTTACTGTGCCCCTTTATCTTTCCCCCATTCCTTCTGGTTCCTCTAGTTTCCATGTAGTTATCACATTCCATCTTTGTGGCTCTTGTATTTTCTTGTCATCCCTCAGTTCTCACACCCCAGAACAGCAGGCTCAGTGAGTGTAAAAACTGCAAATGTTTTCCCCAACTTTGTAGCCCAAGTCAAGGTCAGTCTATCAGGTAGCATGGAGAGGCTCTTTCAAATGACCCAGCTAAAGCTGCCTTTAGAAAGGTGATGCTGCTACATTTCCAGTACAATCAGAAAGACAATGCTTAAATCACCTCCTTAAAGATGTTGTTTATAAACTGTGCTCTCCTTTGCTTCAGGACTACTCTGCAACTCCCAGCACCATCAGATCACGCCTGAATGGACCCTCAGAAACCAAATCCAGCAGCTGCAGGCCCACTTCTGGTGAGCTCACAACTTCACCACTACTCCTGAAACTCTGCCACCTCTTCAACTGTCTCCTCCAGTTCAACCATTGTTCCCACCTCCACTGGTCTGCTCTCCCTTCAGAAACATGATATGGAGGACTCCATATTACTCAGAACATCAGAAAGCAGGCAGGTAGGGAATTACCAGAATTTCTGTTTCCATCTTTAACTTGGGCATGTCCTTATTTCTGCAACGTGATCCAAGCTGCCTGGATGGAAGGGCAGGTTCGAGGAATTTCTCCCCAGATCCTTGCACCTCAGGTTGAGCAGAACCCTGGAGAGCTCCTCCTCCTCCTCCTCCTCCCTGTGGCCTCCAGCTGCGCTGCTGCGAAGGGCAGGGATGCACAGAAACTAGAGTAAGCCACATGCAAATCAGTGGTAACCAAATACGCCTACCCCAGGAGGAAGCTGGTGAGAAGTGCAGTCAGTGAAAGGTTAATAAACAAGCAAGCAAATAGGCTGGAATATACAGGCCCTGGTATATTGGCATGTCAGTGGAGGGCTGTGTATATATAGTAAATAAATAAACATGCTTTAGTTATTTCCTCAGGGTGAAGTGAGTAGGAGTGTGTTCAAAGAGTAACATTTGCTTTATGCAGTCCTTCAAGCACAGGTTCAATATTAGGAAGTGTTTATAGGTTGTATATGTGAATGATCAAGGAATTTAGACAACTTGAATAATCATCAGCATACACCAAATCCCATGAGTCTGATCCCAATCCCAAGTTCCTCGCTTCTCAGTGTTACAAATTTAAAAGCAATTAAAATTGCTGCTTGGCTACATTATGTTGTTGTGAGCAGCATCACTTGACAGGTATTTTAAGTATGAAAACTGATGTTAATTGTTAGGCATTACTACCTAGGTAAAATTACACCCCAGTGTTAAGCATACATAACAGTATACCATTAACTTCTTTAATGTGATAGCTTTGAGAGTGATAGGTTTTCCTTTTACGTTTCTACTACAAGACCTTTGTTACTACTTTGTTCATTAAAATTCTCTCTGCAATAAAGATGATTCAATGATTTTGCAAACCAATCTCATCCTTAGAATGTTATAATTTGACAATTTCAAGGCTTCCCAACACAGACCCTTGCATATATGTTATATATCGCATTGCAGATTTCATCCAATAGTAGAAAATGTACTCTGAATGCAATATCATCTTATCAGTATTCTAGCACCATAAGCTTTCTCACTGCAAGCAGGGTAGTGTTCATTACAATGAAACTGAAAATGGAATAACTGAAGGATTGATTTATATGACCTTCACTCAGGAATGTTCTAATTCTGAAATAATCTCTCTGCCTGAAATTCTAAACACTGTATAATTCTGATTTATTACCCTTAAAAGAAGGAGCTTAGATCTATAGATCAACCGAATACCTAGGATGAAAAAGAGTGGTGCAACAGCTCAGGAAGAAAATGCAGATTGATCATGTGACTTAACTCCAAACATTGTCTCAGCCAGCAAATCCAAGAACAGGGCTGAAAGCAAGCGGAAAAACATGATGTGGATGTTTTCACAAATCCCCTCCATCACTTGGAAATCTCTCTTCATTATATGTATATTTGTATAGCAAAGATAAGAACATGTTAATAAGTTAAAGCATGAACCGATCTGTTTACTGGAAGTTGCAAGGAATGTTTATTAAACCAGTTAATTTATAGCAAAACAGGGCCAGAGCTTGAGCCCGATATGCTACACAAAAGGCTGCTTTACCAGGCAGCTCTGTCTTCCTCCCGCACCAGCACTATACCTATTCTGTGCTACTCTCTCCTAATACCCGCTTGACACAGGGGCCAGGAGAGCCCTTATCAGTGGCATGAGGGTACGTTAGACCTGTTTCTGACTGCCAGGAGGTGAAAGATAGAGCAGCTGTACAGTGTGCTGCTTGAAAATAATAGCTAATACCTTTAAAGCAAAGTACCTGGATCCTAAATCAAGTAGAATCTGAACTGAAAAATGAATCAGGTTGGTTCTCACTTTCTGTATTTTTTTGGTGAGATAAAGAGAGCGATTAGAACAAAGGACAGATACAAACTATTCACAATGAACTGGTTGATAAATATACATTAAAAGCCCAATGAACACAGTTAATACCTTCCATAATTAAAATGAACAGGTCATCTAATTTTAAGTGAATGAAGAAACAGCAACCTGCCCCCAACCTGAGCCTTTTTCTTTTCTTAGTGTTGGGTGAAATGAATGTTTGCCTCTTTTCCTCCTGCACACTCAGGTCACAGTTCCCACTTAGCCAGTTCCTAGTCCTATTTTGGACAAACCTTTATCTTACCACCCTTCTCTTGCAAATCCTTCCTCTCTAGAGTACTCAGCATCCTCATCTCTCACACTATCCACCTTTTACAAGTGGTATCTGATCAATCTTACTTTATCCTGGGCAGAAAATGGAAGGGTTTATTGCAGAAAAAAAAGCTTTTCAGTCAGTGCATTTTGTGGCGGTATGAATACTTTGTTTAATCCTAGCAGATGGTAGTCTCCTCTATGCAGGAATATTCACCTGCCTCACTGTATTGCACAATGCTAGTCCAAGCACATTATTCTCACCTATGAATGGACCTGTTCCTTATTACTCCCAAAGATCAAACATTACACAATTCCTCCAGTATTTTTCTCTTGCTGACAGTCTGAGCTACAGCTACTGCAGCCACTGTAAAAGCACTATGGCCTCGGAGAGATTATTCCTTCCTTCCTGAATACGTTAGAGTGCGTATACCACGAACTGAATTTGCACTTAGGGATAGCAGGAAGTGCCTGCTTCGTTTTATGTATATGTAGATAGAAAATCTACAAATGTGGGGGGAGGGAGAGAAAATAAAAGAGAAAATGAAAAAAAAAAAAAAAA
>NDXB01013276.1:65484-81629 GCA_002631895.1 Agapornis roseicollis | reverse complement strand
GGGAGGGAGAAAAAAAAAAAGAAAAAATGAAAAAAAAAAAAAAAAAAGACTTTGGTGGAATCAGTTTTAGGACATTTATTCCTTTAGCTCCATGGGCACAGTTTTCAAGAGTAATAAAAAACAAGTAATAAAATAAATTATTTATATCAAAACCTGTCTCCTACTAGAATCACATAAAGGCCTGAAAGCAGTGGACAAAAGAGGGAAAAAATCCTATGTATTATTTTTATAGTCAATTAACACCATAATTATATATGGTGCATGTCAACATATATGAATACAATACAGACAATATTTGATTCTTTGGACTGGAAAACTTAATGTAAAGCCCTGTTCTGCAAAGCAATCCTGGCATGCCTGATTTTTAGCATGAGCTGTTTATTGAATTCTCAAATGACTGTATTTATCGGTAGGAAAATCAAAACAGCAGAGGAAGTAATATAGTCTTAGATTTCCCAATGGTGAATTCATTAGCAGAGGCAATTCTTGGCTCAGCCTGGTATCTCATCCACCAGACAGCACTCACTTCCCATTGTAATGACAGATGATGGTAAAAGCTTAGCAGGGTTTTGCTATACTGGTAAGCAGACAGGGATGGGAGTGAAGAGAGCCATGGTATCTTCTTTGACCAATGGAAAACCATTAAGTAGGAGAGATTAAGAACTGGACTGTACAAGGATGATTATTGTTACCCTCAACAACTATAAAAAGCTCCAAGTCAAATGGTTCTGACTCACTTGTTGAAGGGTAGTAGCATCTGTGAAGGAAATTCTGCATAAGGGCTGTCATTGGTGGCTAATCCTCTGGAACAGGTGCACAGAAGTTTGCCAGTCCCACATCAGAGCAGGGCTAGGAGCCAGGGGATCCAGCTCATAAAAGAGATGCCCAGTCGGAAAAGAGGTGGAACAAAAGAAGAAAGGCTACTGTCTGCCTTGGCATCTCTTCTGAGTGGCTTCCACTTGTAAAGTTTTGGTGCCTAGTGGAATTTGGAAGCCTTTCTCCACTCAGTGCATGTCAGTGGTAACATGCTACTTGTCCTTCCCCAGTGTGAAGTTCTCCTGGGCCACAGCAGGAACTCTTAGGTGAAGTACTTTGGCAGCTCATGTGTTCATAATTGTAAATTCATCAGTTTCTGTATAAATTGGTAACTGTTAATATTTTACAATATCAGTGGAATTCATGAGTACAGATCAGCCTAACCTGATGAAGGTCAAAGAACATTTCTTGAGCCCTTTCAGGACAGAAGGCAGAAATACTGCAAAATTGACTTTCAGATGAATGAACAAGGAGAACAGACTCAAAAATCTCAGCTCTGGTAGATGCTGAACCCAGAGTCGTTTGATCTGCAGTAGCACTTGGGTGCCTGAGAAGGTCAGCTAAAGCAGAAGAAACCTTTGTCAACAATTATTGCCCTTGTTCAACTAGTCCAAACTCTTGGCTTCTCAGTAAGAAAAACATTTTCTTACATTGTAAGTAATACAAATAAAATAATACAAAGTCTTCTCACTGATTTACATACTTCTGTTATAAATCACATGTTGTAGTGTCAGAGAGAATCCTATCACCAGACCTGCTGTAGACAGAAGGAAAGACTTCTGAAATACAACATACCTTCCAATCTAATATTTCTGCCTGATTAAGGTAATTCCATTGATGAAGAGTCTATCACAGTTTGATTATGATTACAATTTATTGTAAACTTGTTGTATTCATTATTAACCTGAGCAGTAAAAATATTAATATCAGTAATTATTGAATTTGAGAACAATGGGGGGGGGGAAAAAAAAGGAAAAAGAGGGAAATGAAGCTGATTAAATGCAAATGTCTGGCTCCCATCGATTGCCAATAGCTATGAGTGTTAAATTAAGAAATGATTTTATTGTCCTCTGCAGCCAAGCTCAGCCATACTCATTCAATAACCAATAATTTAGGTCTTTGAGTTAATAATAATTATAATAAAAGTATTCCCCAATTTCTGGCATGCTGTGTTTATTTTGGGATATTAACACAGCAATCCAAATACAACACGTGAGACTCCCTCAGGGCTTTCTGTCTCACATCCCAGTCCTTCTGTTTCTTTATAAGCTTTAACAGCTACAGTTATAAGATATAAATAGTCTGAAGCACAAGAGAATCTCTGTTCCCTGACAGAATCTTTATTTACAACCTCTACAAACCTAAGCAGGTCAAATAGTCCCTTGCTGGCAGGTTAATAAGACCCACCTGCCAAATAAACCCACCAGTGAACTCCACAGGGCCTACATAAATCCAAAGAGCTTGGACAAGAGAAGATTTTCTAAGAATCATACTGAGATGGGATGCTTATAGTTCAAAAGGCATCCAACTTTGAAACTCCAGAGTACTCGTCTTCCTGGCACATACTCATGCATGTGTAAAAAGCTTGCAAAAAACATAATTTTCCCCTTCAGAAGACACCATAGTTTAATATTTATATTGCACTATTGCTTACAAGACCCCTACATGCTGAGGGCTCTTGTACTGGTGCCATACAAACATGTGAAACTTTTAAGTTGCTGCCCTTGAGAGTTTTTAAGGGCAAGTATAGCTGGGTCATAAATAACTGTAAAGATTTGATTTAAGATTTAACATACAGTTAATTTGCTGAAATGCCATGAAAAGGAAATGAATAAGTAGGATAACAGATTATTAAGCTGACCTAGAAATTCGTTTTCAGAAGCCACAGGATATTTTAGAATGTATATTGAAATTCTGTTCAGAGACCCGAGTTACTCAAACACTACTCTTAGGTAAATGTTTTCCACTGGATCAATGACAACTTTTATGTTCTTGCCTGCATCAGCTAGGCCCAGCAACTGGCCCAGCATGGGCATATCCACAGACATTGCGAGAGCCTAGTCTCTGTGTTTACGTTGCACTGGAAAACACATCCTTCAGATTTCTATTTGCTGTCTGTACAGTCAGCAAACTAGTAAATCTACGAACATGCCTCCTAATTTATTACACTTTAGGATGCATCAGGCAGATGAAGGCAGACAGCCATGCAGCAGTGGATTGTAGCTGGGCAGAAGCTCTCTGGCCCAAAACTCTGAAGCAGGAGTTTGTGACACATTTATGGAGGGAGTTAGTTTACCTTTGCATGCCAGGCTGAGAACTGCAGCAGTGCCCAAGCTGATTCACAAACAGATCATATGTCCCAGCCTCAGAGGTGGCAGCAGTAATCAGGAAGGGCAATATGTGTGTGTAGGGAGCAGGGATCACAGAGCAAATTTTAACTAGCCAGTGGAAGTCTTGTTCAGTTCTTCAATGTATCATGAGGGACATGTCCATACCAGGCCTACAGGCTCTCTGCTGCCTGCAAAAAATCCCTGGGGACAGGTTGCAGGCAAATCAGGGAGCACACAAAATAGCTTGCAGCTATTCATTCCTGCAGGTCTAGAGTGGGCTAGGCCAAACTCCCTGCAGGCACCAGGGATTACAGCTGCATTAAAACAGACAGGATCATAGGGCTGCAAAGAGGCAAATCACATAATGTTATGTACATATATTTGCCAGAGTGACTCCAAATACAAGTTGAATGTCACAGTTTGACAAGTGTACGTGCTATAAGTAACACAAGTAGAATGTGCATTTATGATGGTACACTGTGGCAAAGAATGTAGGTGCACTTTGAAGAACTCTCTGGCAGATCTTAAAGGGCTTTTCCAACCTGAATGATTCTATGATCAGCAGAGAGACTGCTCGGTTTCAGGTTCCAAGTATTTTAGGTGAGCTGCATGCTGTGAGTGATGTACTTTTAGTCAGAGGCAAAAGTACCTCTTCCAACCCTCAATAAAGGAATTCTCGGTATGAGACAAAAGTTGGGGCTTTGAATCAGAGATTAAACTCCTGAATTCTGAGAGCCATTTAAGCGCTAATCTCTTCCTTTGGATTAATGCAAACAGTTTATTCCTGCCCTGAAGAACCAGCTCACACCAAGAAGATGGATGTAACTTCAGCCTTTTTAGCAAATCCTGCATGCCCACTTGTTGTAGCTGTTGCAAAAGGAAGCGTGTCCAACACATCGTGGCTTGTGTCCATATGAACATTGGTGTTATTAGCAAAATGGCACTAAAACCATGCCCAGCTTCAGTGTGAGACAACATAGAGTGGTCAAATCTTCATGTAGGCCTTCTCCTATGCACAGGCCAAGCCCAACACCTCTGCTGAGCACATTCTTCATTTGAATCATAGTTTAGTTCAGCTGCTGTAAATGCAGCTGAAACAGTCCAATGGTTTTCTGCTGTGTGTGAACTGGATGCAGATTCGGCACTGGAGGCAGAAGTGCCACGGTAGGATCACTCTTGCACATAAGGTTGTGCTGCTGACAGTGAGCCACAGTGTAATTCCTGCAGGCAGCTGAGCAGCTGCCTTTCCCTCCTTGGTAAGGCTTGTTTTCCAAGCAGGAGTGTCTCATAAAATGCCTGCACCAATTTGCAAAGTGTAAGCTCTGGCTTACATCAGTAACTGATGTGAACAAATATAGCTTAGAGGAGTGAGTATAGCAAGCTCAAGAAGAGTGTAAGAACATGGTAAAATGTGCAAGAAACACATCCTACTCCTTCCAGTTTTCACAGCAAATGCAGCACAGGTGATAATTTAGCAGTTAGGGCCTGCATTTGCAAACCTGCCCATCCTGTGCCTCAAATCCAGTTGTACTAGCCATCATTTGTCAAGTACATTTGCATGTACTCAACACCAATATAAAACAAATGCAAGGCATCTTATAGAAAGCCTCCAAACAGTTCTAAAACTCAGTGAGTATTTCTGAAAACATCTGTCAATGAGTATTTTTCTCAGGGCATATATATTGAGTAAATGGGATATGATCACAGCTACGATTTCTCAGTACAGGAAATTGCCAGCCACCAACATAATTAGAAACAGTTCATATGATCAAATTAATCATTCAAAAAAGAGCAATTACTGTTAACAGAATAATGGCATGCCTTAAAAAAGAATGAAATTAACCCTTAGGACCAGCATAGTTTCCCTCACCATTCTGCACTGAGGCAGCAAAGATTAATATATGTGCAAAATAAAACACTGGATTAGCATCTGCTGAAAACAGAAGTAGCATTATCTATCTGGCCTATTCAACCCTGAACAAACTTTATTCTTTGGCACTGGCATAGAGTGGAAATATCAATAGTCACTTCTCTGCCAAAATGAAAAAAACAAACCCCTCAAGACTTCCATTGCTGTATAACTTACCACATTGTATTTATCACTGAACAGTAATTGCGTGAAGATTAAACATAAGTCAGTAATTTGAAATGCAGTAGAATTAACATTCAAACCTACATTCCAGCTCCTCAAAAGCTGAGTTAAGCTTTAGCCTCAACAAGCTCAGATCTAGAAATGCATACCAAACATATTGCAAGAAAACTAGTTTTGCTCTGCAGTGCTAAACATTAATTCTGATTATGAATGTATTTCAGTATTTATACTTCTAAATGAGATTAAGTTTATGTTTATAAACACAGCAACATACTGTGCTATCAATAGATAGAAGAGTTAATGTGTTTTGAATCCTCAAGCTGTGTGTTTCTACATAGATTAGATTTATTTTATTCTGAATGTCAGCAATGTTTAAATTAAGTCATACTGATGTCAAAGATAATTAGAGACATACAGCTTCTATAGATAAATTTATTACTACGCTTAAGTTACTTGTACCAGGCTGGAGCATGTTAACTGCTCAGAGCTGGTATACAGCTGGTTTTTATCATTTCAACACTGGAAAACAGCAGGGACATGCTCCTTAGTTTTTCTTTCTCCTGGCCTCTGCCTTCCCCTGAAGATGTATCCCACTCCCTCATGTCTTTGACTTTCCTCATCCTTTTGCTCCCCCAATGACACTTCTTCATTCTGCTCAGCACAAATGATGCAAACAGAACTAGGTATTTGTGAGAAAAGTGATATTTACTCCATTCTTTTCCTAATGGAAAATATATCTGGTAAACAGAACAGTGCATAACTCATAGTATGAAAAAGACTCATATTTAACTGTATATTTTCAAGTTTACCATTTCTTACTCAGAACAGTATTCAAGCTATAAGCCATAGTTGCATTCAGGATGTCTCATTTGGACAGAGACTAATTCTGTCTGAAATTTTCTAAGCAGATAATTTTCCTTTCCCAAAGAATCAACATACAATTAAAAAATACTATTACTCTGTTTTTACATGAGATGACACAAAACACACAAAAAGCCTGACAAGCCTGAACCTTCTCATTTTCAAGCCAATTCAAAAGTAAAAACAACTTTAATACACAATGCTGAATTTCTTAAAATAACCATTTGCAGTGAACTTTTATTCAAATTAATTAGCAAATGGATGTATTGGTTCTCAAGAACACATTTAGTACTATAAGTTTATGATGGCTGTGCTATATTTGATATAAAATATTTTGAAATGCTGATTTAAGTTTTATACTTAATTCACTCTTAATTCTAAATCAACAGCTTGTTGTCTTCATATTAAACAGCATGCAGGATGTTGCATGGCCAAAGACAAACACATACATGTTGGTGAGGCTTTTTCTGAACAGTCATGACACATGGACGGACATGCTGAAGGATCCGTGACTTACATAGTTAAGGATAGGTTCAGATGGGGTTCAGGCAGGTTGAAAGCAACACTTACTGTTAATCCAAAGGAAGAACAAGATCAGCGCTGGAGTGATGGGTCACCAGATGACAGCATTGGAGAGAGTAATGGTGACAGGAGGGACTGCAGGGAAGATCTCTCTGTGGCATTGCTACAACCAAACAGTATTATGAACAGCATTAAGTTTTCCAGTGCATTCACATTTTGAAGTAGAACTATATCTTAAATGTTTAGCCCTTATAGCTGAAAAAGTCTGTGAAACAAGAAGAACCTACATCTGTAGATTCTATATAGCCTAGTACAGTCCTTATCTAATTAAACACCTGTAGTGCAATAAACACTGCAAACATGCTGTGCTGCTGTACTAACTAATTTGGGAATATCTAACTCATCAACTACACTCACATGACTTCAGTTTAACTCTACTTGTAGTTCTGTTTACATTGCCACCAAGATGATCTGCATTCAGGAAAATATTTACTAAACAGATGATTCTGTAAAATCCCGAAACAAAATAAAAAGGGATACAAGAAAGGAATTCAGAAAGCAATCAATCCTTAGGATCCATACAGGAGCGAAATGTAAACATGAAGCTCCTGCCACAAAGATCTACAATGAGATTAAATGTGCACTATGGTTGGCCTTTGCTAGGAGAAAGACAAAGCTTTAGTATGGGGACTGCTAATCTCCATTATTTCTAATAGTAAGAAGTACCCCAAAATGTGCCCCATCCCCTTGTGAGCAGGGCTGATGGAACTCAGGGAGAGAGCTCTGCACTGCTGCATGGAGCAGCACCACACACGTAGAATTAGCTTCCGAGCTCTGCCTAATGCAGTAAAACAACAGCAACAGCCATGTAGGCTTTTGCCTCTCAGGCACTGTCTGTCCTTCTTATGGCAACAAAATCTTCCTTCAGCTTCAGAATTTCAGCATCCCCCAACATCTGCCTGAAGTCAGGGGCACTGACTACCATTACTGCTGAATAAATGAGCTTGGAAGTGTTTAAATTTTGACCTAGTAACCAATTGATAGTCTCTAAAATACTTAAATATTTCTACAACGATATGCAGCTGCTGCATTTATTTAAATTCCTTTATTGAGCTGAACAGGCAGGATATTGACCTTGATACTATTTCTTAACACAGTATGTCCATTAAAGTTAAAAGCAAGGAGCAATAAAAGTTTAGATACCAAATGAAACAGGCGTCATTAATAAATGAATACTGTTCTCTGGTGTAGCTGTACATATTCTGGTTTCAATGACCTGTTTTGGCTACCCAAGAAACATCAAACTGTTAAAAAATACTAAGAGGATAAAACCTCCTAGAGGTTCCATCTGGAAATTTGCAACTCCTAGAAAGAGATTAGAGAGCATGTACTTCAACTCTTTTGGAGCCATCACTCATGTGTAATGCAGTGTGCCTGTTATTTGTCAGCACAAGCTCATTCTACACTGCCTATTTATTTATACCATTGGAAGTTAAAACTTTTTGGAACTCAGAAGTTCAGAAGAACTGAAGAATCGACCTCTTTGTGTACTGCAGTGGAAAAAATGAGGGATTTTTATCATCACGATATGAGCTCAAGAAAACAGACAGTTCTTTTTGAAATGAAAGAAATGCAGTTGCTGTTTAAAAGGGTCATGACATTGGAGAAGTTTGCACCAGTGTCTATGGAAAGTAGAAACTGGTGCTATTCCAGTTAAAGGTGTTAACTTCCAGCATCAGCTTTCCTGGAAATTCACATGGTGGGTCTATCAGGAGGTAATTATGTGGCTGCAAATCTTAGCAGCATAGACAAGGCCAGTGATCTATAGGAGTTGAAAGGACTAAGGAAGATTTGTTGCCACCTTGACCATGATAGCAAAGTCCTTCCACCTAAATCTCAACCAACACTCTGGCCTACTGGCCAGGAAGAAGGCAAATGAGAACTGCATTGTCCAGGAGATATTATACATTAGTAATAAGTACAGAATAAAATCCCGTTTCTCTTTTAAAAGTCACACAGAGATGAATTTGCACCATTGAGCCTGAACCCAGAATTCATTCCTGAGAGAAAGGAGATGACGTATTTGTAGCATGCCAGTTATTGATGACTAACCTGGGTTCTTATACAAGGCTGGGGTGGGGTTTTTTTGGGAGGCGACACCTGGCAGGGACAGGGGGGACAACACAGCAAGCACCCCTACAAACATGTCATGCTTTGTACTTTTAATACATTAGTATTATTGTTCAGTTGTGGAAGCACACCTGTACATGCCCTTATTGTAGCAAAACAACAGGATTCACATAATTATGCTTCTGATTATTTGTACTGATAATGGTGCCTCTGGTTTTAGTTAGAAAACATCTCCCTCCTCCCCCCGTAAATGCATATAATTCAACTTTAGAAAGGAAGCTGCAAGATGATGTGATTCTTAATTCAAGTTAACTATTCTAAAATGTGATGCACTTCTTTAACACTGTAAATACTGGGATTCAGAAGCAAAATCTTGTTGGTCTAACACCTTAAAGATAGTGCCTTCTTTTCTTATTTTATAGACCGGCTGTAAAACAAGTTAAGGAACCTTTATCACTACAGAGAGATTTCCCTCTGCCACCTTGAGATTAAGGTTTTAATCAGCCAATGATTAAGTTTTTCATTACTAAGTAATTAACACTAAGTTTGCACCACTCAACTGTTAACTGCTATGCTCAGGTGCACCCACCATTAAATACATGGGTAAAACATAGACAAGCTTTAACATATGAAAGCAAATTAAGGATTACATAAAAAAATAAATAAAAGAGCCTGTGACAGATGGTGTAATTCACCATTATCCAGCAAGCTGATGCTGATGTGTTCCCTCCTCCATTGTCATCAGTTTACCTTGCACAGGGTTGTGTTAAGCCCTTAGCTACTGGGTTAACACATTCTCACAGCACCAAAGAGCTGTATTCTCTACCTTACACAGAAAACAGGTTCCCAGAGCTCCACAAGCCCTTGATCAAACCATCCAAACCTTGAAAACAGTTGGTTGTGCCTGCTTTATGTTATCTGGTGCAACAGTTCATGAGACTATTTGTTCCTGTCGTAACATGACAGGTATTTAACAATCTGGCCTAAAAAAAAAACCAAACCAAACCAAACAGCTATGCTTTCAATTCACAAATTGCAAGCACATGTATGTATTTTGATGCAAGGGGAAAAAAACCTCTAAACCAGGCCATACTTCCAGAGAGACAGCATGGATAATTCACAGCCAGGCACGCTTGGGTACCTTACAGCTATCCAACAGCCTCAAAATTGTGTGCAGTTGTGGGGAAACTCAAAACATTTGGCTTAAATCAGGATGTTCAGCGAGTGCACATGTACGGTCACTGAGGCTGGCGGGTGAGGAGGGATATGTAGCAATAGGTATTTATAAAACAGAATCATAAAATCTAGTAGGTTGAAAAAGATATTTAAGACCATCAAATCCAACCGTTAGGGCTGCCAAGACCATCACTAAACCACGTCACTGACTGCCTCATCCACATGGTGTTTAAACGCTTGCAGGGGTGGTGACTCCACCACTGCACTGGGCAGCCTGTTCCAATGCCTCAGCACCCTCTCCATGATTCTAATATCCAATCTAAACCCTCCCTGGAGCAGCTTTAGGCCATTCCCTCTTGTCCTATCATTTGTTACTTGGGAGAAGAGACCAACCCCACCTCACTACAACCTCCTGTCAGATATAGTTGCAGAAAGTGATTAAGATTCCCCCTGAGCCTTATCTTCTCTGGACTACAAACACTCCCAGTTGCCTCAGCCGTTCCCCATCACACCTTGTGCTCCAGACTCTTCACCAACTCCATTGGTCTTCTCTAGCCCTGCTCAGGCACCTCAACGTCTGTCTTGCAGTGAGGGGCCCAGAACTGAACACAGTATTCAATATGCAGCCCCACCAGTGCCCGGTACAGAGCGATGATCACTCATCTGGCCCTACAGACCAAACAAGTGCTTTCCACCACCTCCGCGGGGCCGGCGGGCCTGCGACGCGCTCTCGCCCACCTGGGGGGGACGCCGCCGCGGCGGGCCGGGCCCCACACAGCTCCCGCCTTCAACCCCACCTCACGCTGCGGCCTTCCCTCCCCTGGCACCCGGCCCACCCTCCTCTTTCACCCCTCTCCTCCGGTCCTGTCAGGGCGGCCCCGCTCCCGCCCCACCACCACTGCCTGTCCTGTCAGGGCGGGAGCGGGGCCGCAGCTCCGTCTGTGGCGCTGCCCGCGGCCGCTGGGCCGCGCGTGCGGGCGGCTCCGTGCGGGGGGATTTGAAACAGCCGCTCCAGGGGCAGCGCAGCGGCGCCGGCCAATCAGCGGCCCGGATTTTTCGCGCTGGTTCTGGCCGGAGGAGGGGGCGGGGCCGCCGCGCAGGACCGCCGGAGCCGCCGCCGCTGTTGCCGTGTCGCTTCAGCTCCCGCCGCCGCTGCCGCTGCTCCCCGGCACCGAGCTATTGCCGCCGCCTCCGCTCGGCTCTCGGGGCAGAAGGATGCGCTAGGGCACAGGTCAGTAGGCCGGTAGCGCGCCCGGCTCAACCCCCGCCGCCTCCCCGGGGAAGGGAGGAGGCACCCGAGGCACGTTCCCGCAGGCCCCGGGCGGGAGGCGGGAGCGGCGGCGAGGCTCCCTGGCCCGTGGGGATGCCGCCGCCCGGCCCCGCGCCTCGCCGCGGTCACCGGGAGCACCCTCCCGGGTTGGGACCGCGGGCCCTGAGCAGCACAGCGCTATGGAGGCTGGGGGTCCCGTCGTGGAGCACCCACCCCCGCCCCCTGGCTCCTGCCGTTCACCTCAGGGGGTCCTCCTCGACGGGGTTCTGCTCCCCTCAAACTTACCGCCGGCGCCCCGCCACCTCCATCGCGCTGCCCGGGCAGCCGCAGCTCCCGTTTCACCCTTCCCCGCAGGAGAGGCTTTTTTGTTCACTCCCCCCTGTCCCCTTCCCTCCTCCCCCCCGCTACCTGGCCCTGGCTGAGGGGCCGCGGGTCTCCCGGCCGCCCTCCCCCGGCGGCTGCCGCAGGATTCTGCTGCTGGCTGGGCCTGACTCTTGGGTGGCGGAGGAGCGGAAAGGAGCGATGCCGAGTCCCGGCTGTTGCAGCTTCATCCTTTCCCCCCCTGCCCTCCTCCTCCTTGGCGCTGCAGGAGGTCGGGGGCAACATAAAGGGGTAATGGAGAGGTGCCCACCCGTCCCACCTCCCTTCCCTGGGGAAGGGGGGATAAATCAGTGCAAATCAGAAGGAAAACCGGAGCGGGGNACACCAGCCCACTAAGCATCGTATGATATTTCTTTCCTTATCAAAGATCCCTTTTCTCCCACACTACCAAAAAAGGGGGGGGGGGGGGGGGGGAGGAGGAGGAGGAGGAAAGGAAAAAAAGCCTCCCCCAGGGTTTAAACCGCCTCCTGAAGGGATGGGGTGGCTGCAAACGTCCCCCCCGTGGCGGTGAGTTTGTGGGGAGGTGGAGGCTGCTCCTGCCCCTTCCCTCCGGGTAGGACTGGGATTGTGCGGCAGCAGGAGTGAATGTAACTCTGGAAATGTATGGAGGGGGAAGCCATGTTTGATTTATTCCTCCACTAAACACTGGTGTGATGATCCTTCTCCTTACACCCTTCTGCAGTCCATCCTGGACCTGTTCGGGAGGAGAGCCTTGTTAGGAAAACGGGAAGAAAACATTCCTGGGAAGGCGTGCAGGCTTGTTGGCTCAATCTCCCATTAAGAGGATAGGGCTCTTGTAACTTGAATTGATATTTGTGTGGTAAAAGAGCCTGGGGAACTTGTATTCCCAAGGCCATAGTTACAGCTTATCCGCTGTGGCTTTACTGCTCTGGGGGTGGAAAAGGGAATTTGCCATACTTCTTGAACATATTTATACTTTGCTTTTTGGTTTTGGTGGTTGTTTTGTTTTAAATATGTTGTCTGAAAGGAGGATTAAATGCTAGTAGAAGTACAGGGAGAGTAAACACCGTATTTAAACACATTTCAGAGAAAATTGGCCTAACAGCCATTAAACAGGCAGGAGGCTGGTATCAGTCATTGCCCATGTATTTTATGGGCGTGAATAGTTTCTTATTGGCATTTGCGTTAAAATTGGTTTATAATGATCCTCAAATTTAGAATCTAGTTGCTAGTGCTGCCCACATCAGGTAAACTAAATGAGGTCTGCTTTAAAAAAGACCCCAAAACAAGAAGGAGGATTTGTTCGGCATTTATGCTTTTCAGATATCTAAGGAAGGTAACTATAAACACTGTAGGGTGGCAGTGAAGTTTGTAATAGATTTTGCAGAGTCCTTGCTGGTGGTTTTAAGCAGACATGTATTCGTACTAGGATTCCTGAAACATGGAATGTGTGGCTTCAGCTGCTAGAATAACCTGGTTCTTCACCAAAATGTTCATACATTAGTAGGATTTCCATCAGTTTATCACTGAAGCTCTTATTTACTTGTTTTGCTGTGGGAATTCTGTTCAGGAAATGCAGCGTATCAACCTTAATAAACTCCTCAATTTCACAGTGTGGTATTTGACTATTTGATGTATTCATTGAATAAAACCACTGTTTTGCAGGGCGATTCAGGGCTCCGTACTTACAGTATGTGCAATTTTGGTTGTTCCAGTAAACATCTGTATCCCATGTATTAAAACGTCCTGGGATTTTCGTCTTGTATGCAGCCATCAGAAAATATGACAGTTTTGTGTTTCAAAGCTCTGGATATTCATGGAGACTATATGGCTGGTTCTTGTGAAGATTATAGGAGTATCCACACTCATACATACTTGGAAAAAATCAGATATTAGAAGTATTGTAAAACCTACTGATTTATCAAATATGATTGGAAGATATCAGAAGAAACTGGGTCATTATGCTTTAAGGATGTAGATTTAAAGTGGTTTAGGAAATTGAAATTAAATGTAGCATGTATTTCCTTTTGGTTCAATACAAATCCACCAAATGGTGAGTAAGAATGAAAAAACATAGTGTTTTAGTATCTGTAGGGCTACGTGCTTTTTCTGAAGCCAGCAGTTGCTTTAAAGATGAGACTATTGCATTTAAATTACTGCCTGCATGCAATAGACTGGATATTACAACACAGTCAACCCCAGTTTATTTTAGATTGAAAGCAGAAATGATTGGTTTTTGCTTTCTAATAAATATTTGGCTGGTGAAATTGATGTGTATGGGTATAGATATAGATATGTGTATGTATATATATTTATTTATGTATACATAAGTTAGCGCAATGATTTTGACACAAACAAGATAGCCAAGGAATGGCAAGAAGGAATTGGTTTTCAGTGTCCTATTGTTCACGGCCCATTCACCTCTCACTTTTGCACCGAGCCTGCTTTTTGTTCCACTGGTGTCACTATGATTCCCAAGCCAGGCCTTATTTCTGCAGACTGATAAATGCAGCTCTTTCCTTGTGGTCAATCAAAGCCTATTGACTGCTTCAGGACTCCATATCTCTGTAAAGGTTCACCTGCTCTGGTCAGATTACTGGATTAAGGATGTGGGTTTATGAAGAGAGAAGATACAAGCACGATTCTTGCAGCATTTGGGTCACCACTGGTCATTCCTGCTTACATACCTACAAGGTATCTGTTAGATTTTAAGCATAGGAGGTAGTTGAATGCATGAAAATGGCAAGTATTTACTACGTAGAACAAGGTAAAGCACCTAACCTTTTTTGGGGGGGGTGACTTTTCACTTCTTGAGAGCACTGTGCTGCACAGTGGGAAGCATCCACTGAGTGGTATTGCTGAAAACAGAAGATACACTAACATTCAGTAGTCAAACACCAATACAGAAATGCTTAATGCAGTAGGTGATAGACCTGGTAGAATTCTCTAATCTAGCTTTTGGAGGAAAAAAGAATGGAGATACTGATGTGGATCTAAGTAGATAAGTACATGTTTCCAAGAAGCATCATTTTCCAGTTAGGATGTAGCTTTGAGAAATGTCTTCACTGAGGATGTGCTGGAATCTTGGTGGTGTAAATGAGAGGGCAGAGATGGAATACAGCACCAGGATAGGCAATCAGGTGGTAAAGTGGAGAGAGAAAACAGTTTCCCATCAGAGCTTGCCATACGAGTCCAAATTCCCTTTGCTGCATAATTGTGGAGGACTTAGGGGGTACTTGCCAGTAGCCACCCTGCAGCTTGCAAATTCGTGGAGCTGGCTGGGTGGGTCAGCTAGCTATTTTATAAAATTAATGGGTGCTTGGAAGGTTTTGATTCTGGGAACATTTCTGAATCATCACCTTCAAATCTTCTTCTCTGTGGCCTGTGGTCATTCGAGGTGATAAGACAGCTGTATAATGTATCTACTTTTTTCCTTTCAGTTTATAGAGACAGAAGTTACAAAAGTGATATATCAAGTGCTATTTTTAATGTTTTCATCAATTTGATGGTGTCCTGCATAGTTATTTTAGATTTTTCTAGCATCAGCAGGAAGAGGAGTTTTTGGAATGTGCTATAAGGGAAATTTAGACCATAATCTTTCCTGCTGCCCTTCTGGTGAATAGCAAGCTACAAAAATATGCAAGGTTCTGGAGAATAGATCATATATACTAATACCTTGTGTATGGTGATGATAGGTTCATGCATAGCCCATTATCCATTACTTTGCTCACAGAAACTCTTAACTTTAGCATCAGATAAACTATTGACTCTCTGGTATATTTGAGAAGCTGCTTCCGTCTGAAGCATATAATAAGTTACACCAGAATGTGATTTCTTTAAAACACGTTTTGTGTGCAGTAAACATACCTGTTAAAGATTTAACCAAAAGCAAGGTTTCTGCTAGCTCTCTTGCTAGTGTTAAGAAATTATACCACTAAAGGAAAATTGCCCTGATAGTCCAATGGTGTGATGAGTTACATTTGAGAGTTTCATAGAAGTCAAATTAGATTTAGTAAGTATGAAAAAGAGAAGTGGTAGCCCATACACACTTCAGAGCATTGTTATGCTGGGCAAAGTTAGGTTGCTGTGGGGCACAACTGATGTAGGTTCTTGTATTTGACATAATTTGAAACTAATAAAACACATAAGTGACTTAAAGCATGTGTTAAATTGGAAGGGTTATTCAACAGGTGATGGCTCAGTTTCTAGTTTTGTACCAATGCTTTTACCTTGTCCTATTTTTATCTTAGTGC
Organism: Agapornis roseicollis; assembly: GCA_002631895.1. Lineage (NCBI taxonomy): Eukaryota > Metazoa > Chordata > Aves > Psittaciformes > Psittacidae > Agapornis > Agapornis roseicollis. Next base: position 65,837 of record NDXB01013276.1, on the reverse strand, counting down.
AAGATAGCAATTTGATCTTGTTTTGAACTTTGATATTCAGCTCTCCAGCACAAATTGGAGCTATTTTATATTCATCCATATTTGGGTTGAGGATGCATACATGGCAGATGATTGGAACAGTATAGCATGATGTGCTGTTGAGGTAGACTTCATAGAAGCTTTAACGTATTTCTTCTGCTGTTGGTTTTCTGTGTGGTTCTTTGGAGAAGCACAAGGTGATCTTGTTCTGATGGCTGAGAGAGATGGCCACTTAACTGTCTGTGTGAAACCTCTTCTGGCCTGTGCCTCATATCAAAATGTTACAATACTGTCATCTCACGTCTGTGCTAAAATACACATTAAAAAAAAAAAAA
>NDXB01013276.1:0-65394 GCA_002631895.1 Agapornis roseicollis | reverse complement strand
GGAATAAGAAAAAAAAAAAAAAAAAAAAAAAAAAAAAAAAAAAAAAAAAAAAAAAAAAAAAAAAAAAAAAAAAACAACCCAAAACCCCCATGTTCTAAGATAATAATAATCTTTAAGCATATTTGGCCTTGAGGGCTGACAGTGGAATTACATGTTTTCTTTGCCATAATAAAAACATAATAGCAGGTGTTCTCCTGTCCTCTGAGTTCTGCCTTACTAAACAAGAGGTACACAAGGAGCAGAAGATGAAAGATTTTGTGTCAAAAATGCCTTCAAAAAAGAAGGCTGAGGTTAGTAGATTTCATTAGAAATGTGATCTGAACACCATTTGAAATACTTTTAAAAGCTACTGATTAAAGAAGCAATAGGAAGGAGATGCAGTAATGCAGCCTCCTGGCATAGTTTTTGGGATCCATTTAATTTATTTATTCATAATGAAGTGTAAATATTCCTGCTGTGGCATGGGTTAGTCTGTAGAGCTGAGGTTCCCAGGATCATGTATCAGATAAATGAATTGTGGAACTTGCCAGCCTTGGTGGGATGCCATCGGAGCAAAGGACCTGACTGCACTGACGCTAAATTGGGGAGTTATCTCTGTACTAAAGAACGCCCAGATTCTGGTCTGATAATAAAGCCAGAGGGATTTAAGCCAAAGTATGAACCTCAGAGAGCAGTGTGGGATGAAAGATATGCATATGGATCATTCAGTTTATGGACTAATTGCCCAGAACTTTCAAACAGATACTTCAGAATGAAATTAATACTGTGATTTTCCTGTGGATGCAAAATGCAGACCATCAGAAGCGGTTTTATAGTAGCACTCCTGAACAAACTGGAAACAAATGCTGTAATTGAAGTGGAACATGACTGAAATTCACCAGTAGTGCAAAAAACAAGTAGTAGGCTTAAATCATAGTAAGTCTGTTCATCAGATGAATGCTTGGCTCAGTTGTGGTAATGATAGCTGAGCCTTCAGAAACTCTGTGAGTAAGGAAAGCAATTACAATTGCTTAACATGACTTATTTCTGCAGTCAAAATTTTGTAGATTTTCCCATTAGAAAGAGATACAACAACATTTGTTGAAAGAACTAAATCTGGTAAGGTAGTGAAGTAATCCACAGACTAGTGGTGTGCTGTGAGGAAGAACAGCAAAAATTACAAGAGATGCCCATTGCAGACCTCTCAACACAGGAGTTTGGCGAAGTGGACAGGAAGGAACTGGTTTGTTGGACAGGGAAGTTTTATCTTTTTGACCCCAAGTTAAATGGGGAAGCTGCACTTCATCTTCAGAAAGCTAAGACTTGCCTCAAATTCCAGGCCTTTTACCTGTAGCAGTTTTGCTAATCACTCGAAAGATTTTTGACATAGTCTTAGTGGAAGAAACTGAAAGGGAATCTAGAACCATGCGGATGAAAGGTGGTAATGTATTTTGGCAAGAGCACTTTAAAGCCCCGGCACATGGAAATACTTCAGATAATGTCCAAACCAGAGAGGCCACTTAGTAGCTAGTATTTGGATTTGATTGGAGGGTGTGTAGTGTTCAAGTCTTGGACATTGATTGAGTGTTCCTGGCATACCAGTTGTGTGTGTTTTGCTTTGAGGTAGTACATTGACAGAATAATTAATATAGTCATGTGCATCGTTACAGTCTATGTGTAAAATAGACCAGAATTAGCATAGTATGGCCAGCATTACATTGTACATAGTTATATTGCTCAGATATTGGATTAGAAAGGGTGTGGTTAGTAGGTCAAGGGAGATTCTCCTTCCCCTCTACTCTGCCTTGGTGAGGCTGCATCTGGCATATTGCATCCGGTTCTGGGCCCCTCAGTTCAAGAATGACAGGGAATTGCTTGAAAGAGTCCAGCACAGAGCCACAAAGATGATGAAGGGAGTGGAACATCTCCCTTATGAGGAGAGGCTGAGGGAGCTGGGTCTCTTTAGCTTGGAGAAGAGGAGACTGAGGGGTGACCTCATCAATGTTTACAAAGATGTAAAGGGTAAGTGTCAGGATGATGGAGCCAGGATCTTTTCAGTGATGTCCAGTGATAGGACAAGGGGCAATGGGTGCAAACTGGAGCATAGGAGGTTCCATGTGAACATCAGGAGGAACTTCTTTTACTGTGAGAGAGACAGAGCACTGGAACAGGTTGTCCAGGGGGGTTGTGGAATCTCCTACGTTGGAGATATTCAAGGCCCACCTGGACAAGTTCCTGTGTGATGTAGTTTAGATTACCCTGCTCTCGCAGGGGGGTTGGACGAGATGATCTTTTGAGGTCCCTTCCAACCCTTAGGATTCTGTGATACACAGTTCCTAATGAAAAGTGCAAGTCTGTAAGTAAAATTCTGTAGGACTGTTGAGTCAGTGTTAACTAATTCTGAACTTTACCTCCTAGTGCCTTACTTAATGTTATGGGGTGTGAAGTGGAACGTACTCAGTGAAACAAAGCATGTATATGTTTACTTGTCCACATTAGAGAGGTACATTATCAGTGCAATGTGTTGCTGTTTTTATGATCAACAGAAGACATGGCCAAATAGTGCTCCATAATAAAGATTATGAATCTCTCCTATGTATACATATAGCTAGGCTTTTGCACTATTGACAGGGCTTCATGTATCACCAGTGTAACGATGGTGCTTTTTAGAATTATTCCAATGCACCAAGTATGCTTCTGACATCTAAACCAGGTTTTCATGCCATTATAGACAAAGATAGCAAGAATTTTAAGGGTCTTGGCAAAATGATTAAAATTGTATTAAAAAATGGATTAAAATTAGTTGTTGTCTGGTCTGATCTGGGAAGCATATTTCTGTAGAGGTGGAGCAAATTAACATTTTGTTAATATTACCGTTTGATTTATAATTTATAGTCATAATTTGTTTTGTGGTGTCCTCCCAGATTTGATCTTCCCATCTCAGTATTTGCACAATCAGTAATTTTATGATGCTTTCAGTGAGGCTTTGGGCATTTACTATGCTGTCATGACTACATATGGCAATAAGGGCAAGGAGCAGAGCTAGGATCCTGAAAAGAAAAAGTGGTAGGATTAAAGAGGTGGGAAATGAAAGGAGACTTGAACCAGGTGAAATAGCAGTGTCAATAAGGAAGAAAATCAGCACCTAAGTGCTGAGCTGTTTGGGATTGCATTTACTGCTTCATTCCCAAGCTAAGTAGAAGCCAGATGCACAACCCTGGCCCACCTGGGTGACAGAGAGGCATATCATTGGTGAGTAAACACCTAGATTGAAGGAGTATTCTGTCTGGATTGAATTATCGAGTCCTGGTTTGCTAGAGAGGGACCATCCCCTTCAGTTGAGCCATTCGGAACTCTCCAGAAGACAGAAGTGTCTCAAGTTTGCATTTGAAAATATTACTTTTTCTTTCCTTTAAGCCATTTGTTAAGCAACCATTGAGAGCCACCTTTTTTTGTGGTAAATACTGGTGGCAAGTCCAGTAGTTCCTACCATTTAAAGCACCAGTGTTCCCATCTGCTTATCTGCAAAGGAGAAGCAATTCTTTTCTACTTGGTTTGTGGTCCCACCACAGTAGTATCTGTGTTCTCTCTTCAGACAGAAACATGATGTTTTACAAGAATTTGAATTCACTCACATCTGTCTCCCTCTTTGACCACCCACTCCAAGAGCAGGAGTGAAACAGATATTTCTGCAGCAATGGAAAAAGTATTTCTTCTGATTTTGAAGATGATGAATTAATGGGGAGGAGTCCTGATGAGCACTCTTCTAACTTAGTCCTCAGCAGCAAGGGCTGGTTGCAAAAGCTTTTCCTGAGGAGGAACAAAAAGTCAGCTCCATTAGTTTTGTAAGCTCACTTTCTGAAGTAGCAACCAATATTTCAAGTGAAGAAATTCTTTACTTGCCATGCTACAGGGCTCAGTTGTACAAGCTGGTGTTTCCCATTGCTTTCGTGAGAAGTCAGTGAATACTTGTTCCGGTTGATGAGGATAGGCTGTAACAATGAAGTTCTAAAAATTAATGGGGGGGGGAGGGGGGGGGGCGAAGGAGCAAACCCAAAACAAATTAGAGAAGGTCAATACTTTTTTGATTAAAAACCCAATTGGGTGGCATGTAAGCATAAATGCAGCTGTAAGTACCCTACCCTTTTTCAAGCAGTTTCTAAGATATGCCTGATGTTTTTGTGTGAATGTATTTTACATCCCTATATAAACATGAGTTTGGACTGTAAGCATAAGGAAATTTTCATGCACTTACCTAAACCTGCTTTATAGGTCTTGCTAGCTGACTGGTTAACTGAAATCATTGTGTATGTACAGCAAGACTAATGAAGTCTTTGCTTCAGGTGCCTTGAAACTCAAAATTGGCTCCTTTGGACTAAAGCTTCCTTTTTTTCATTCCTACATTTTTTTTCTAAGACAAGTGGTAAATTGTTAGAAAGTTTTGGTGTAATTGGTTTCAGTTCTTTGTCAGCTACTACAGTAATGGTTTTCTTCATGAGAGGGAATGCTTTTGAATTTGCTGGATAGAGCTGGTTTGTAACATTTTTTGGCAAACCCACAGTGCAGTTTTCTGTTCTGTCTTCTAAATTTAAATCCTATAGTAATTTTTTACTCTTTTAATATAGTGAACAGTCAGAGCATGCTGCAAGATAGTAAATATGCCTCTACTCCTATGTGATATTTTAGTTATTTTATACAAGATAATGGGAGCAAGTACACTTGAGTTTTCAAATGTATTGGCAAGAATGTGTTGTATCTTTACTAATCTTTTCAAGTGTTTTGGATCATTCTGATCTGAAAATAGCAATAACCTTTGCTCTTTGAAATTGGTGAGAGAATGGAGAAGACTTATCAGAAAGCTGTCCTTACAGAAAAAAAGCAGTTATCTATTAGCTTTTTTCAGTGCCAGCAGAAAGCCTCATTTGTAGGTAATAAAAATAGCTTTTGTGGATAAAGCTCTTTTACAGTGAATTTGTATTGAGGTGTGTCATTCCCCTTTTCCTCCCCTGTGTAATTCACCTGAGAAATGGCTTTAAGAAAGCACATAGGAAAACACCCAGAAGTGGTATTTAACAGCGATGTTTTTTTGTTGATTACTTACTCTGTTCACTCCCTTTGGCAGAATTGGAAGGAATGGACTACTCCATTATTTCTGACACACAAGAAAAGCATCTCTGAAACTGCAGCAGATGTGGAAGAAATGAATAATAAGTATCACATAAATGATAGTGGCCTGGACAGTGAAGGAGGAATCTGACATGCAGACTAACTGTATTTGGCTCATGGCTCCTGTCAGATGATAGACCTTCAAGTAATTAATAGCATTCTTTAAAAATGCCTGCAAAATAATTTGTCTTATTTAGAATCTGAGGTTTTTAGTATGAAAATGTGTACAAAGCCATTGCAGGCGCTGTCTGAAATACCTAGAGACCTTTCTCTGATAACTTGAATCTTTTGCTTACTGAAAACTGTTTGTTCACAAGCCAGAATACATTTATTCAGCAGACTCTGTGGCTATCATGTTTTTTTCTCTTTGTTAGTAAAAGTAATACTTGTTGGGTCACCAGACAGTCAATATGGGATGATAGTAGCTTAAGCTCATTAACTGCTACTGGCATGTGGTGCTTTTGTGCCCTTCCTTTCTCTATCCTCCCCCCCGGTTTCCCTTTCTATAGTACAGAATAATCTAGAAAAAGGGATTGCTTTTGCTTCCATGTGGTACTGTGGTCCGGTATGAGTGCATTTACTTTACCTACCAAATCTAATCATCTGCTCAGCTGCTTCAGGGCCTTAATCTTACAACTCTGATCAACCATATCTTGTCTGTGATCTATCTCACTTCATTCTTTCATGTCCTGTCTTCTAGTATTAATTGTAAGCTCACAGTACTGCTTGGTTATCTGCTGCAGATCATTTTCTTTCCTTGCCCCTTTTCTTCTTTTCTGCTCCATTGTCCTCTTCTCACAAAGAGCCAAGTCCTTTTTCTTCCTTATGGTATTGTACTGCCATGGATTTTAGATGGCAGAGGTTCTGCAAAATTCAGTTAGCTTCAATTTTTCCCTTCTTTCTCAAAACCTTTTATTAATCCCATGTGTATATGTGTTGGCTTCTTTCATTTAGCTGAACCCCACAACATAGCTTCCTTTTTACAAGGAGGGCTGAGATGTGTATCAGCAATTTCCCTTCACTGGTTGTCTTAGAGATGGTAACTAACCTGCCAGTTGCTCTCTGTAAGCCTCATCTCCCCATAGGCCTATGTTTGCTTATAGGTGCTCACATCTATTATCTTTGCCCATTATTCTGCCTCTTACTTTAAGCCTTTTCTCATTTGGCTCCATTAAATCTTTTTACAAACATGGTCTGTTTTCCATGTTCTATAATCTGTATCTACTGGTTCTGATAATCTTGCTATCTCAAATTACTGCCTTTATCTTCATCTTCTGACTTTATTGGCTTGGGTACACTGAATTCCTTTTACCAGTTACACTCCTGGATTTGTTGTCTCTTGGTTCCAGTGATTTGAAGGGCCTTTTTCAGTGCTTTTGGCTGGTTTTAGTAGCCTGTATTAATGAGAATTGTTAAATGAACCTTCACTTACTGAAGGGCTAAAATCTGCATGCTGTGTATCTTCAGATATATTAGGCAGATCAAAGTAACTCTTAAAAGTTCAGGGTCTTTCACTGCATGGTCTTACTGGTCTTCCTATTTTTGTGATACGGAATTGCTGCTCTTAGGTTTATTACCTAGAAAGTGTAACTATTTCTTTAAGCAACGTCTTTTCACTTAGGTACTTTATGGTCATTTTCCAGACAAGGCCTTGAGCAGTTTGATCTGTGTTAGGCCTGATTTAAGTAGTGGGCTGACAGAGATGATCTGAGAAAGTCCCAGCCTAAACAATTCTGTGATGCTCTAATGATTTTTGTGTTTTGAAACTCTTCAGCTATCACTTCTTTAATGCATCCAGCATTTTGAGATGGAGTACACCGGTAACATAGTATAATGTGATTATTTGTTGCTTTTTATGAGCTGTCCTGGTCTGCCTCAAGCTTGATGGCTTTCTAGCCTAGTGAAATAAGTGATGAGAGCAAGACGACTTACTAAGCAAGACACAAATATATACTAGTAGAATTATGCACTGAAATAGAGTTACAAAATGCAGATGCCTCAGTGCAGGTCCTGATAAGCAGCTCATGGAACCGTATTAAAAATGTTTTTCAACTTAACCCTGTAGATGATGGACAGGACCGAGTGATGCAAGGCCTTGTTGGTGCTGGTCCTCGCGTGGGAAGCCGTGATTGCAGCAGTGTGTCAGACAGCGAAGGGGGGGAGCTTTGGCTGGTCCAGGCAACCACTGGAGGGCGTCTGCAGCCGCAGAAAAGCTCCTTGCTTGTAGGCTTATTTTTTAAAGGGGATTTAGATGCCCAAATGAAATCTCTTGGTTTGCATTCTGGTTTAGTCTGCTAAGAATCTGTGGGAAGGAAGCACAGATTTTGCAACAATTCAGTGTTCTGTGTTTCTTTTTTTTTTTAAGGGCGTCTTGTTCTCCATAAACATGTGGCACATGTTCCATAACGGGTTTGCCTTTTGCCTGAAAATTCATAGAATTTGTCATCAGTTGTTTCTTAAAATAGATACGATTTCAGTTAGATGTGCTGAATCACAGTTTGAAACATGTTTATGTTGTTAATTGGGTTGAAAGGTTTGTTTCATGTCCCATGTTTTCAGAGATCTTGTGAAAGTACACAAGTTCTCTTTTTGTTTAGTGAGTTCTTTGTCCTGTTCTGGTAGAGTTTTGATTTTCCTCTTACCTCTGACTCCTCTTATAAAGGGTTATACAGTTGGCTGGTTTCCACTCATTTTATTGGAGATTTTATGGTAATTCAGACTTCATCTGGCTAAGGAAAGACTGGAACCTTTCCTGTTGCAGATTCCATTTGAGTTCAGGTATACTTGCTCTTCTTACCTCGTTGAATAAGAGCTTTTCTGGCTGCTGTCTGTCCCCGAAGGATAGTTTTCATCTCTCAAATAAGTCTATATGGCTTTATGAAGAGAGACCCTTTTAGCTTGTAGGTACCTTAGAGCAGCATGTTAGGGAGATGGGAGCATTTGCTAAAAAGAGTGATAGAGTTATCATTTTTAAATTATTTTTTCCACCTACATCTTTGTGAGTAAAAGAGATTCCTGTTGACCAATTGCTTTGAGCTCAGGCCTGACACCCCTAAGCTTGCCAGGCTAAAGTAATTTTCAGATATAAGCATTTGTACATTGCTACTCCTGATGTAAAGATAGCAAATATGTATGTTTCAGGAATATGCCAGTTGTAGGCATTATAGCTGTGTACATTAATAAGCAAGATGGTGAGATTCAGAAGAGATTTCTTCCATAGCAACTGACAATTCAATAGTTATTCATCATGGTTTTACTGCACTTTTTTGGGAGCATGCGAGACTAGATTTGATGAATTCTCTTATTTGATGTGACAGTTCTTGGACTTAAGCATATATGAAATTGGTTACCTTGAGGATGGATATGATGATTATTGTGCTGAGCTCTCATTTATGATGCTGTATTTCTCAACATCATGTATACACTGGACCTGGTAATGTGAATAGTCTATGCATATGAATTTTAGAAATGAAAATGATCATTTTGCCTGGTCTAGGAACATAAAGGAGGCATTCTGCCAGAAACGTTTGTTTGCAATGATGGTATAATGTCAATATGGACAGGGCAGAACCCTTCAGAAAACCTGTATAGGGCACATAATAGTGCAGTTTTAACCTGTTGATTGTTTTCCAAATTCCTATAGGAATAATGGGTGCTACATGGTACTATTGTCATTGAAAAGCTGAAACCCCAGCAGTTGCTTTGAGCATTTGCATATTGCACAGCGTAGCCTGAAAGATTGGCTGTTTCCCAGTGGGCTGGTGCTCATGACACAAAATGCTCACCTTTTGTTTGTTCTCATAGCCAGCACACTTTGGGATGTGTCTGGAAGACTGTTGTTTCCTTAGGAGGTGTGTTTTGACAGAAGATTGAGGGCCTGTTTGTAGAGTTGAGGAAGAGAAGCTTGTGATGCTGCTGTCCATGGTGTAGGTGCTACAACAACACAGCCTGTGGGGTTTTTATGTTGGCACAACCTCTCAGAAACAAACTCATCTGGTTTATGTTGTTATTAATGATACTATCTTAGGTCTAACTCCTACTTGTTCTAAACAGTGCAATACCTCTGAGTAATTAGTGTGGGTAAGGCTCATGCTGTAGGTTGTTAACAGATTGCTAAAATGAAAGCTGTGATTTTGCTCTCTGCTTTTGCTTTAATAAAATCAATGATTCATCAGTCAATTTTTCTTGGTCTTTTTTTGTAATGCATATTAACAGATATTGAAGTATTTTGGTGATAGATATAAGAAGCAACACTTCAGTAAAACTTGCATGAAGTACAGTATTAGTGGGGACATCTATCTGAATACTTGGTAGCTTTTGATATTTCTGTATTATTAAAAATACTCTCTATCATTTTGTCTTAATATAGCAGTGTGAGACTGGAAACATCTGGGCTGAATGGACTTTAGCATCAAAAGAAGTTCTCAACTGTTAACTCAAAAAATTAACTACATCAAAATGAAGCAGGTACCAGAGATCCTTGGAAATACCAATGGGAAAACTCAGAATTGTGAAGTGAACCGTGAGTGTTCTGTCTACTTGGGCAAAGCACAACTTTCTGCCACTCTGCAAGAAGGTGTCATGCAAAAATACAACGGCCATGAGGCTCTTCCGTTTATTCCAGCTGATAAATTGAAAGATCTGACCTCTCGAGTGTTTAACGGCGAGTCCGGGGCCCAGGATGCCAAGCTGCGCTTTGAACCCCAGGAGATAAAGGGAGTTGCAACACCACCCAGCACTACTCCTATCAAGAATGGCTCCCCAGAAATTAAGCTGAAAATCACTAAGACCTACATGAATGGAAAGCCTCTTTTCGAATCTTCCATTTGTGGAGACAATGGTGCAGATGTGTCTCAGTCAGAGGAAAATGAACAGAAGCCAGCAAACAAGGAGAGGAGAAGCAGAAAAAGAAGCATAAAATATGACTCCTTACTTGAGCAGGGTCTTGTTGAAGCAGCATTAGTATCAAAGACTTCAAGTCCCACTGAAAAGAAGGTAGTACTTTTTTTACATTCTTTTGTTAGGTTTGTTAATCGTACTGAGATTTTATTTGTTCATATGCTAATCTTCATTTCACATATTGCAATGGGTGCTTTCCACAAGCAAGTCACTTCCGATGATACTCTATGTCAAGGGAGGACACACTAATTCTGGTACATGTTTCTTGCCTAGGCTAGAAGTACCCTGTAAATTCTGTTTCTATGTAAGTAAAGTAAATCTCCAGAGCAAATCCGGGCATGTGGTAGCATGGAATGTCTGAAACAGAAACTATATCCAGACACACAGCCAGGATGTGTGCCTGGGCAGGGGAGCTGGGGAGACCTCTAAATTTATAGGTGGCCTTTAACTATTGGAGCATGAGGTATTCTCGCTTCTTAATAACCAAAAGCTTCAGAGAAAAAATGAAGTATTTCTGCATTTCTGGTTCTGAATTAAGGAAAAATGTGCTCAGTTGTCAGCTGGCTAAGCTAAGCTCTTTACTGTCAGAGGTTAGCAGTTGGAATATAGTTCCTACCTTTATTTGTCATCTGAAAAGAGCTGGTTTTGCTTGCTGTAACCTGGTGAATTGTATTCATTGAAAAGGTCTAGATACTTGTATTAAATGTCCTTAGCTTTTGTGGCCAAGCTCATCTGTTCCTTGTTTCTTTTAAACAGAGGCAGAAAGAGAAATTTCACTTTGCTTTGCCAAGTTGTAAATAAGGATGCTGCTGGAAGCCCTTTCCTCCCTTTATTGAGTTTTTGTGGCTAGGCTCCTTTTGAAAGAATGTGGTTTGCTATCATTTTATTTCAGAGGAAGAAACCTCCATAGCAGGAATACTTCTGTGTATATTAAGTTTCTCAATAAGTAATATATGTAATTAATGAATGCTTTTGGCTGCTGAACAGGTCCTACCTTAAACACAAAATGCATGTTACAAGCTTTCTGTCAACTGCAGGTTTAGTAGTTAATCATAGTATCATTTAGGTTGGAAAAGACCTTGAAGATCATGGAGTCCAGCCATTAACCCAGCACTGCCAAGTCCACCGCTGATTCATACTTTCTCCCAAAGTCACACATGCAGAGAACCATCACACACATGCTTCTATATTACTAATTTTATTTACCCTTGTTTTCATTAAAACTTATTTTCATTAAAATGAGTTTACAGAACTGTGTAGACATTCTTCTAAGTATCAGAAATATTTAGCGTTTAGGTAACGGGTTCAAACTTAAACAGGAGAGGTTTAGACTGGATATAAGGAAGAAATTTTTTACTGTTCGGGTGGTGAGGCACTGGAATGGGTTGCCCAAGGATGTTGTGAGTGCTCCATCCCTGGCAGAGTTCAAGGTCAGGTTGGACAGAGCCTTGGGTGTCATGGTTTAGTGTGAGGTGTCCCTGCTTATGGCAGGGGGGTTGGAACTGGATGATCTTAAGATCCTTTCCAACCCTAACTATTCTATGATTATGATTTGATTATGGTAGTCATCCTATAACTGATCCATGTTGATGTTTACAGGAATTTTATTAGTTTGTTTTCTTTAATTCTTTAAAGGAGAATGTTTCAACAGAAATTGGTTTGGATTTTTCTAATCACTACTCAGGTAAAAAGTATGGGTGCAGTCAGTAGTTGGAGTAATTCTTCACCCTGGTCATGGTTAAATTGGACTAAAAGGTGATGTATTTATTAGCATCCATGACTAGCATATTTGTATGGCTTTTAGTATTGTTTTTAGAAAGAGGAAGTGATAGTTAATAATCCCATATAGACACTTTATTCTGAGGCCTTTCACATCAGTTGTTTGTTAAGGGTGGCCCTTAATTTTTCCTGGTGAGCAGTTCATTTAAGGTTAAAGTAAAGATTGGTCTGGCTTCTCCGAGTTGTCTCTTTGCCAGAAATGCTCAGGAGAAAAGCATGTCAGTGCTGTTCCCCAGAGTGCTAGATACTTGGTGGCAGCCTCACCCCCTAGATGTGATAGTTGCTCCAGTGCCAAATCCATGAGCTACCGAGCTACCAAACTACCAAATCAGCACAACCCCCTGCTTATAGACTTTGCAATATTATAACCCTATTCTTTTCAGTGCACTTGAAACACAGGGTCAGGCTTCTGGCTTTTTTTTCCCCTGCACTTTAAAGGACAAAGGGTAAAAGAAAAAGCATTTGAAGGTCACAAGATGTTGTTTTATGATATAACTCATAGATCATAAAAAAAGTCTGGGGCTTTTCTTTGTCTCAGAGGCAGGGTTTGCAACTGAGAAGGTTTACAATAAAGAAAGAAAAACATAATACTAGGGCACATGCTGAGGGAGATTTTTCAATGTTTATCCACATGTAGGCTAGTGATATACATGTGTTCTTTGTGATCGTAACTGTAATGTCTACTAGCAGTGTTCTTTGTTTTGAGGCCCCTGCTGTTACTTTATTGCCAGCATCCAAAGCCTTAATGTTAGTGCACCATAGTGCGGTTTTATATAGATGATTGTGGCTGCAAAGTGGAAGTTAGAGAATTATCTTTGGAGTAAATGCTGATTAATTTTGCACTTAGATGTCTGTTTATTGTAGGTTGCAAGTTAATGTAGAACCTGTTTGTCTGCTTTCATTTCTGGCTTGGTTTCTCTCTCAATTTCTTGTTGTCCAAGTTCTTAGTCTTTGATTTAGCAGAAATCACTATGGTTCAAATACTGCCTTTTGTGTAAGGTAATTATATCTCTGTTTGATGGACATAGCAGATTACTATCTTGCTGGGGTGAGAGGCTTATCGTTTAACAAATGTTCCAGTGCTCTGTTGTTGGGTTTTCTTCTTGTTTGGGCATTTTTTAACATAAAAGAAGGCTGGTTTGAATCTTGTATGCAGGTCAGTTTTCAATTGGGAATAAATGTGATTTGCCCAGCTCTGAGGTGAGTTAGATCACTGTTGATAACTACTGCCTTTTCCAGGCCTCAAAGAAACAGCTGTACTGCTCTCATTTCACCAAAGTAAAAGAGAGAAGGCGGGGCAAGCTGTGGCTCTTACTTCCCTCCCCTCCTGCCTTTCACCCCTTTTCCTCACCCTTAGTATCTTTCCACCTGAAGAATTTGGTTTAAACTTCAGGCCTCTTCTGATAAGACCTGGTTTAGCAACTTCTGTGCTAAGGCACTACACTTATAGTGGTCTGGCAGTACCTCCAAATGTTTCATGTTATGGGTGGTAGGTATCCTATGTTAGATGTTTGAATCAACACCAGACCCATAGAATGGGTTGGGTTGGAAAGGACCTTAAGATCATCTAGTTCTAACGCCCCTGCCGTGGACAGGGACACCCTACACTTGACCATGTCACCCAAGGTTCTGTCCAAACTGGCCTTGAGCACTATGACAGGTGAAGCATTCATCACTTCTCTGGGCAACCCATTTCAGTGCCTCACCACCCTCACAGTAAGGAACTTCTTCCTTATATCCAATCTAAACTTCCCCTGTGTAAGTTTTAACCCATTACCCCNCCTTGCACTAAACCATGTCACCTAAGGTTCTGTCCAACCTGGCCTTGAATACCACCAGGGATGGAGCACTCACAACTTCCTTGGACAACCCATTTCAGTGCCTCACCACCCTCACAGTAAGGAACTTCTTCCTTATATCCAATCTAAACTTCCCCTGTGTAAGTTTTAACCCATTACCCCTTGTCCTATCACTGCAATCCATGATGAAGAAGAGTCGGATTTGATTTGAGGAGCCCATTTGATAGTGCTGCCCATGAGAGTGGCACTGTGCCTCACTACTAGATTTTGTGGTGGCTGCTTTTTCAGTCGTTGTTTTTGTCAGTTTTTGTAACACTACCAGTTAGCAATGAGGACTTCCCTGTTTTCTTCCCACTTGGTAGTTTTGTTAGATGTGAAACAATCCTGTCTGGAGAAGAATGGCAGAGGTTTGCTTCATACACTAATATGAAGTAATCCAAATCTGAACTCTAGAGCAATCCAGAGTTTCTGTGTAGGAAATCAGGGTACATACATCTGCAGCTCTCTGGCTGGTGGTCTCAAGGTAGGTCTGTGCTCTCTAACCCTAAGAACAGCTCAGCACGTGATACTGGCACACTTGAGCTTACTCTGCATAAGCTGGTTTGGGCCGACAAATGGCAGTTTGCCCTTTTGGCATGGCTTCCTGGCAGGTCTTCCTAGCACGGGTGCAGTAGCTCAGTAAAACTGCAGCGCTGTGTCCAGAGCAAACCTAGAAGTCCACACAGTGCTGTACTTACTAGTTTAGGGATTCCAGCTGTGTAAGATACATATGATCCAAAAGCTGTACCTTCCACATAGCTTCCTATCCAGTTTTCTTACAGCCTTCTTTTAGTAATATACCAGAAACTTGGCACTTTTTTATTCTTTCTGCTCAGTACAGAATGACTTTGCAGCAACTACACAGGGGGCAATTGCAAGCTACTGGAGAAATTCCAGTGGTCCTTGTACTGTGTTTTTGTTACCGTTTCATCTTCATGGAGAAAAATTGTTCTAGCCAACTCCGTTATATCCGGTATCCACATAATGTTACAGCGCCTTTCTCAGTGAATGGCAATGATTTAGAAACCCAGTAAGGGTAGAACAGAAGTAGGCTGGGGATTATCTGCTGCTTTTTATGCTTCTGTGCTAAATACAGGCAGATGGGGATCATGGAAGGTAGTGACACTTGCATCTGATCAGTAGGTAGGAGCGGGAACCTACCAGTTCCTTCTGTAAGACTGGAGAACTGTGCTCATCAAATATTTTGGTTTGATTTTCAAAAAAAGTAAACAAAATCTCAAACGTGTCTTTTGCGGAAGGAGGCATTGGTTCTAATCATCACTTATTGGGAATTCCTGCTCAAGTATGACTACTGAACTAGTGGTAAAATGTGCAGCTAAACTACCATGAGAGTCAGGATCTGTAGTTGTAGGGTAAAATGAACTTGGTTACTTTTTCTTTCTTAATAGGCTGTTCTTGAGATATCAGATCCTGTCTTCAGGTGAGTGATAACATAGGCTGTCTGGCTGATGCTAGAATTCCTAAGGATCAGGAATAACCCTAGAACTCTCTTCTGGGTGATCTCTTTAGGAGCAAGAGAAATAACTTCTTACCCCTTTTGGAAGGGTTATTGCACTACTGTTTTGTGTTAGCTGTTAGTAAAGGCTTATATTTAGTTGAAAACCTCTTTGTGCTAAGAAGCTCTTGGTGTACAGCAGTGATTGTTACTTTGGAACTTTAAATTGTTCTTAATGCCTCATTAGTAAAGTATGTTAAGGAACTACTTGTAGGCTGAGAAGCACCAAAATGCATACAGCCTCAAGAGTGTACTGGTTTGGGGGCAGATCAGAAGCTGTGAGTATTCTCAGTGGTTACAAAATTAATTGCAGAAAGCTTAAGTATTTGTTCAGGGCTCTCCATGCCACATTTCCTGTTCTTGTATGTTAAAGTGGTTGAACTAAGTACGCTTTCTACGTAAAGCTGCCGTCTCAATCCGTAAATATAAATACTTTTATACTTCTCCCCCTTCATTGGTGGAAGACTTCAAATCAAATATGAAATAATACCTTGAAGTGATAACAAAAATGCTGCAAAAGAATAGCTCTACCAAGTTGGATCAAGGAGCCATTTAATTCTGCACCTCATCTCGGGGGTGAGGTTCAGCGGAGGATGCATAATGGGGAGTGTAGATGTGGCACATCACAGAGAGATGCTTTCTTTGAATATATTCCGCCTCCAGCAGTTTGTGACTCAGGTTTCTAGAGCTTGTGATTTTGTATTTAATAGCTATAGATGGCTAAATTCATGCAAGAGGACCTCAGTTTCCTTTTGACCTAATGTGAACTTTTGGTATCCATAACATTAAGTAATAGAGCGGTTTTTTTTTACTTTTCTATTTGCCATCTACTTGTTTCACTTGATTATCTCATAATATTAAAAGTAGGGATCATGGGCAAACTATTACTGATAATTTTATAGATTTTTCACAAACCTCAATTTTTAATTTCAGCTTAAAAAATCCTAATGTGGTGTTCCGCATATAGGAGCCATTCCAGAATGTTACTTCTTATCATCCTTTCTTTCTTGAACCGCAGTGCCCTTTGGGTTCTGCTGTCTCTGCTTTTGAGAATGAGGGACCAGAATAGCACTGGACATTCGAGATCTCTTGTGGGTGCGTACAGTGGCATGTAATGATTTTCTGTATTGTTCTCCATTTCATCATTTTTCAGTATAAATAATACTCAGCATTTTAATTGATTCTTCTTGATTGCTGATGAGCACTGAGCCAATTCTTTGTGGAGAAGAGCAGACCAGATGTGATCTCAGTCAAATTTGACAACGTCAGCAACTGTTGCATTGTTTCGTACTCATCTTTGATTTGTGCATTACAGGACTTTCTATTTTGGTCGTTTGGGCAGTATGGTGGACATGGTAGGTCAAATAAAGTGATGAGCAGACCATGTTCTGGCAGAATGGCTTAGTGCAAGGTGTCCCTGCCCAGGAAGGGTGGTTGGAACTAGATGATCTCAAGGTCCTTTCCAACCCAAACTATTCTTTTATTCTAAGAACTATCTTCCATTTCCATCTCAACAGCAGGTTATGGGCCATAACGCAGTTGAGAGCTTAAGAACACTTTTTGGTTTGATTGTTTGGGTTTTTTCAAGTTGATCAGACTTACTCTTAATTGTTACACATGTAGTGTAGTATTTAAATGAATACTGTCATCATCTCCTTTTCACTTTGTATGGACCACTACTGATTGGTATCACAAGGAATTTGCTTGTGTCCACTGCTTTCCTGTCCAAGGTACGGTGAAGCCTTTCTGTTGCTCTGCTCAGTGTTCTCCTTAACCAAAATAATGCATGTCTAGCCTTTGTATTTAGCTAAGAGTAGACCTAGAGTTCAGGGTTATGTTACTTGGATGGATTTACGAGCAGATATTTGGGAAACTTCAGTGATCTGTACCAGATGTCATTTCTGGCCCTTAAAACCTCCTTTTGTCAAGAAAGAAAGATGCTTTGTAGTAACCCTTAGGCAAAGTAGCAGAAGAAAAATATTTTGGTCTCTCTTGGAGCAGTGATATCAGCCTCCTTTATAAGTTTCCTTGTTGTGGAGTAGATTTCATGTACAGCATGTGAACTTTAAGACCTTCAAAAGAGGTGTTTGTTCACGGTCACTAATTTTATGTCTGTTTATGGCCATGTTTCATTCTCCTGTTCTACATAAACAGGTCCAATCAGGCTAACACTGATATGTCTGCTTTTTGTGAATACCCGAGGTAGCTACAGGAGTTGTTTTCTTGTGTCTCATAAAATGGTCAGTATCTAAAGTGTAAGTTGTCAGTAATAAGGAATTAATTCCCTTCTCAGAAAGACAGTTCATAAAAAAGCTTTATTTTGGAAGCTCAGTACAAGAGGAGAAACTGGGTCTTGCTGCAATTGTGTGAAGAAAAGTGAATCTGTGGCCTCATAGCAGCAACTCATGTTAGAAAAGCTTGGTTTTGTTTCTTGTTTTGGTAGATAAAAGTCAGCTCCAGTGTGTGTTGAAGATACTTGTGATGAAGTAAAATATTGGGACTGATAGCAACTTGGACCACAGGGTTCATGATGTTTTACTGCCCTATTTTAATATTTCTATGGGCTTGGGATTTCCCCAGATTTTCTGGGCATCTATTGCTGAAAATAAGGAATGTTTCAGGAATATGTTTCAGCATTGCCAAATCAAGGTAACGTAGGTGTAGTTTTGTTTGGGGTTTTTTTCATCCTCCCCACAATTGCCACTGGGTTGATTAACCACTGATAGTTGTTTATTGCATTTCATCTTCAGAAGAGTAGGACCTACTAGGTATATGTAACAACACAACCTGGATGAAAACCTCTTGTGTCTGTTTTTAGGTATGAGGTTTCATGTTTAAAGGTCTAATCTCAAAGGCAAAGTAGTGTTTGGACTGTGTCAAATTATTATTTAATTAACAGAGCTCCTTTATGTCAAATCAGCTTGGACAGCTGCTTTGAAAGTGTTCATGCTGCAAAGAAATGTAGATACAATACAGGTATCTGCCTGAGCCAGAGAACAGTGTGTTCTGTTAATGTAGTTGTCCATTGGCAGTATTATCTGGACCTGGGTTTTTCTCTCTTCTACCAAGAACATTTTTAGGATACAGAGCATCTACCTGTGCTACCTTGGATGTCTGTGAGTTACCAAGAGGAGGATATCTGTTAAGAAAGTGTTTTGGGAAATCTTTCCTACTGAGCTCTGTAAAGGTGAAGGAGAGTACTAAGGGTAAGGCTTTGACATAGATTCTGGTCTTGAAAGGATGTGAAATTATTGTACATGCAGATAACAAAATACATATGGGTATGGCATTCTGAAAACCTGTAGGTATGCTGAGATGATTTAACTTTCATTCTGTTATCCAAAGTGAAATTCATATGGAAATTATTCAGAAATAACTGTTTCCTCCACCAGGCTTCCTCATGGCTCTACAGTTACGCTGTTCTGGACTTCCGTGGTATCTCATATCCACACTGTCTTATATACCCAGATACTGCATCAAAAGTTGTAACTTTTGAGGCTGGGTGAGGGTTAGAGAAGTTGGATGTAGGCAGAAATCTTTGTCTAATACTCAGTATGAAAGATGGTTTCATTCATTCTCATCCAGCCTTATCTAATTTAAATTTCCAAAACATGGAACCCTTCAATAATAAGGCATTAACTTACAATTTAAGAGGTCATCTAAATGTAAATGCAGAAATGCAGTAAAGCAGCTGAAGAAACTTCTCCACATTTTTAAGAGAGATCGAGTGTTGGGAAGTGTTCCAGGGCTTGCATTTTACCGGATCAATCTGTGAATGATTGAATCTGTTTCTCTTCAACTCTTTACTCTGAAAAAGGGTTGTATCCTAGTTACTAAAATATCGTGTTAAGTTGCTTTCTGAAATCCTTGCTCATATAGTGTTTGTGGAGAGGAAGATTGCTCATTCGCATAGACAGATTTGTTTTTAAATGTAAAATCATCTTACAAAACATCTCATCTTCTGGAGACTTGCTAATGAGGGAACCAAAGCCAGCAAAAAGAATTGAAATGTAACGAGAAGTTTAATGATTGATTAGAAATACAAATTTGAGCTTTTATCTTGTTTTAAAATGCATCATTTGCGTTATGAAGCCCTGTGTGAACTTAGTTTTTGTAGAGTCTTCTGCTTGCTTCCACTTTCAGAGGAGAGGGTCCTGTGTGGTGATACTCAACATGTCGTCCACAAAATGCTATAGATGAGTTTGTGGAAAGAAATGGATGAAACAAATCTATTGCTATGGAAGTTACATTTGGTTTCAAAGAGCCTCAACTGGCACAGAAGGTTTTCAGGGGATCTGCAAGTAGAGCAGTGATTTTTCTCCACCCTTTGTCTTCTTGTTTTATAGCTTTACTGTCTAAGCGCATTGAAGAAAAGTAAATAGATCCCAGTTGTGGCGGGAAGATTCAAACTTGTGCAAATGTTATTCTTCACACTGCCGGATTTGACCCCCCTGTCAGTAACAGAAGAAAAGAAGTGGTTAGTAAATGGAAGAAAAGAAAACTTGGAGAAATAAATTTAATGTAATTGCTTTTGAAATGGAATTTAAAAGGGTTTAGCTAAATCTCTAACTTGGTATAAAACAACAGCAAACCAACCCTCAGGATAGTTTGTTCATGGTTTTTTGTTCTGATCTGGAGTTTTCAAGTCTTCTTTTCCCCTTAGTCTTTAGCTCACTGCACTATATGGTGCATGTTTTATAAGGGTGTTGCAGATGGAATTGCAGAAGGGCTGATGCAATGGCCTTCTGAGGGCTGCGGTCTTTGGATGCTTTACCTGAAATGTCCCTTTCTGTTGTACTGAAGATGGAACACAAAATTTTGCCAACTTGTTGCTTCTTCTTTCATGTTTCCTCATCCTTCTGCATTCTGTAATAGTAATTCAGTGTTTTCTCTTAATCTTCTTGTGAGGGTCTGGTTTACTCTTTAGTTGCCTTCCTGAAACATTCTTGCTGTAGGCAGTGGGTTGCTGAATATGTAATTACACAGCATTCTTCCATTAGATAATAAACAGAATATAACAAGACAAAGTGGAAAAATCTTATTTTTACTAGTACATTCAGTTACTTGTGGCTTACTGTCTAAATATACACCCCCACATCCCAGAAAGTGGTAGCTATTTGGATAAACATAGGGCCTCTAAGGACTTTTTTACCTTCCGGGGTAAACAATGTAATGTGTGAATTATAACCTTAGAGATAAATAACAAACCAGTAAGACAGTTATGTTGGTGAGGATACTGTTTTGATAGACAGAATCATTAAGAATGAGCACTGGGTATTCTTTAAGAGACTTAAGCATCCACCCTTTTCATTTGAAGCAGTAATGCGTGTTGAGGGTTTTGCAGCAATTTTAATCGGCTGTGGCTGTCATTTTGGTTTTGAAGTGATTTGGCTTTATGAGATCTTTGTTCTGAGTCATAGACTGAAAAGAAGCTGTTTCTCTGTCCTGAATGACAGGACATCACTCATTGGGGAAGTAGCTGCATCCCTCCATTCCTTTGTCTGAAGACTGAATGGTGATTTGTCTTTTGTCAAATTAATCCTTAATTTTTCAGGAAGCAAGAGCTTTCCTGAGAATGTAATTGGTGGTTTTTCAAGGAATAAACACTCGGAGTCATTGTCCTATTACGTAGTTTGTTTGTTTGCTTGTTTATAGTGTCCTTAATCATTGGTGAAGTCAAGTGACTGAACAACATGACAAAAATAATCTGTTCTGTTGTTCCCTTTGCTTTTCTCCAGACAAACTTACCACCTACCTCTCTCCTGAGCCTCTGAAGGAAATGAGATTTGTTCTGCAGCTACTTCCTTAGTTCTCTATCTGTCCTGATAGAGAGGAGAGAGAAAACAAAACATGTTTACTTTTATTT
The DNA here is from genome assembly GCA_002631895.1 of Agapornis roseicollis. NCBI lineage: Eukaryota > Metazoa > Chordata > Aves > Psittaciformes > Psittacidae > Agapornis > Agapornis roseicollis. Next base: position 44,351 of record NDXB01013276.1, on the reverse strand, counting down.
TCATTACAGAGTCCATGGTAGAAAACAGGAGTATTAGTGGATGAAACACAGCAGAAGTAGATAGCAGGATCAGGTCAGCAAGCAGTATCATCTTTCCCATAGTAAGGGAATGCATTTAACTCAGCTTGTATGTTCTGTCTTTGACTCAAAGTCCATTTTAATTGCATATATTCTGTTTAGTGACCTTGAATATTTTCTTTTTTTATTTCTTTGTAATGCTAGTAGATTGTTTTCTATTCTGGAATAAAAAGCAATAGAACAATAGTGCAAGCAGACCTCCAGCAGTCTGTGTGTGTAGCATGGCCTTTCAGTTACAGTGCAGTACAATGGAAGTTCTTTGGTACAGGGTGGAACTGAACTGCAAATCAAACCGAAGGGCGGAAATATTGGATATCTGCAAGTTGTTCAATATCTGCTTCCCTGTTATGTTACACAGAGGAGAGCATATATTGTCTTCATGTCCTCACTTGTTTTAATTGTTCCATTTTTGTTGTATATTAAATTCTGGTTGTGTATTCTTTACCAGTTCTCAACACTGTTCTCTATCTAATCCCTTTCTGACAATTTACAGTTCAGTCAAGGTTTTTTAATGATTTCCATAGCTTTCCAGGTTTGTATAGTGGAATAATAGGTTTTTGATGCCTAAGGTAATGTGCAGTAATTTTGAGGGGTTCTTTGCACAGAATAGATTATTATAATAGTAGCATCTCTACCACTGATCACTTTAAAAGGGATAAAGTTACCTTTGACATCACCTAGTAAGCCTTTTAGGTGCTTGGTTGTTCTGAAATTACTTTTGTCTCTTGTATACTAAACACTCCTCATAGTGATTTCATAATAAGAGACTACAAACAAACCTAAAGCTCTCAGTACAGTAAATATGATGCCTTTAAATGCATTTTTCCTTGGTAAGATAGTTCTAAGCTTTGAAGTTACACATCACTCATGGTGTGTTCTTCTGTTTCATCGTATTCTTCAATCACACCAGAACTAAATGGAAGTGGATTGGATTATTTTGATCAGATACAGGCAAAGTTAATTAAATACCAGTGTTTTCTATGGCCAAGCCACTTCTTTGGGCTGGTAAAATGCTACAGCATTGTCATGAATTCTTCTCAATCTGCCTGTCATTCATCGCTTATGAAAGTGCTGAGAGAAATGACAAATGTGTAATGCTAAGAGAAGAGGAAAGGCACGTTAAATGTTCTTTTCTTTCTTGGTCCTTCTCAGCCTGTTGCGTCTGCTGGCCCACATGAGTTTTTAAGGATGCTGTTACTCAACAAGGCATAATTTCTCACATTAAAACTCAGTTACAAGAAGGGAATTACTCTGCATTCCATGCCCTCCTGGAGAAAATAAAACCCATCTAGCTGTCTCTCAGAGCAAGTCTGTTCATTAGGATATTAACCCAGAGAGCGATCCCAGGCACAGCTACAGGTTGGGCAAAGAGGAGATTCAGAGCAGCCCAAGGAGAAGGACTTGGGGGTGGTGGTCGATGAGAACATGAACATGAGCCAACTGCAGAGTGCGCTTGCAGCCCAGAAAGCAACCGTATCCTGGGCTGCATCAAAAGGAGCGTGACCAGCAGGTCCAAGGAGGTGATCCTGCCCCTCTGCTCTGCTCTCGTGAGACCTCACCTGGAGCATTGTGTGCAGTTCTGGTGTCCTCAACATAAAAAGGACATGGAGCTGTTGGAACAAGTCCACAGGAGGCCACGAGGATGATCAGGGGACTGGAGCATCTCCCATACGAAGACAGGCTGAGAAAGTTGGGGCTGTTCAGCCTGGGGAAGAGAAGGCTGCATGGAGAGCTCATAGCAGCCTTCCAGTATCTGAAGGGGGCCTATAGGGATGGTGGGGAGGGCCTCTTCATTAGGGACTGTAGTGACAGGACAAGGGGTAACGGGTTCAAACTTACACAGGAGAGGTTTAGGCTGGATATGAGGAAGAAGTCCTTTCCTGTGAGGGTGGTGAGGCACTGGAATGGGTTGCCCAAGGGAGTTGTGAGTGCTCCATCCCTGGCAGTGTTCAAGGCCAGGTTGGACAAAGCCTTGGGTGGCATGGTTTAGTGTGAGGTGTCCCTGCCCATGGCAGGGAGGTTGGAACTGGATGATCTTAAGGTCCTTTGCAACCCAAACTATTCTATGATTCTGTAAAGTCAGGAATTTCAATTTCTGCCACGCCAAGTGGTACAGAGCCTGTCAAATGGCCTGTGCATTTGTTCAGTGTTAGGACTGCTTTGTGTGGGAGTCATCACCCAGGCCTTGATTGCCCATTTATGTAACTTCTCTGCAGTCTGGTGTTTGAAACGGGGGGGAAAACCCAGGAATCGCTTCCCAAAATACCAAAATAACCACAAGCTGTTTCCTTCCTCTGTTTAGCATAACTGGTTTTAAAGTCTGGGCCTAAGGTGATTGCAGTGGTAGTTATCTCAGAGGCTGCAGAGCTTGCCTGTAATTAAGGAAGGAAAAAGGGGGAAATGCTTTGAGTAAATGTGTGTTTGTTTACTTCTGTCACAGAGCAGTCAAGACTTACTTAGCAATGACATCAAGCAAAGACTGTTTTGTGCTCTTCTGCAGCACAGAAGGCCCAACAGACTCGACTTTGTTGACACGTATTGATAGGAAAGCTAATTAGAAATGAGAACAATTTCAAGAAATAAAAAGGTGTAAAAGGATGCAAAGAGCCAGAAATTGAAGGGAAATTTTATTAAAATAGTTTGATTTTCTGTGCCCTTCCCTTGCTTTACAGTTGGGCTGTAAACCATCTTAATTTGCTTGCTGAAGTTATCATCACAGCAAGAATAGATCCGCTATTGCTTCTAGTACAAGTGAGCATCCTATCCTGGCTCTCCATCTTGCATGGGTGTGCAGTAGATGCCTGGTTCTGCGTAACTACATATTGTTGGGAATCCAGATTTGACTAAACAGTGATTCCTGTTTTCTTCAGGAGGAAAAAAGCCCTGCAAGCCAAATTACATTTTTCTGTATCACTTTGTAACTTGGTGATTTCCTGTTCTTAAAAGCTGCAAACAGTCCAAGTGTCTAAAGAAGCTCTAGCCCTCATCATGTGAGAACATAGATGCCATCAGGAGACTGGGTTGCAAGTTTGTTTAGAAATACTCTCTTCCTCCTATTCCATCAATAACTGAAATAAAACCAGCTTGGACACTGAAGTTACAATCTGTGCATATGACTGCCTTCTAGCAGTGACTAGCATTTTCTGATGCTTTTAAGCAATTTAAACACATAAGCATTTAATGCAGTGCTGGCAGTTTGCAAAGTATTTTTGAGGAGACTGTTGAAGTCCTACAGTTGCTTGTCTCCGAAGTACCTGCCAGGAATTTTACCTCACTGTTCATTCTTGGGATACTGGTTAAATAGGCCAGAGTAATTCCCAGAATAAGAAAATCAAACTGAACCAGAATGATGTGGGAAAGTAAGATGGAAGTGAGTGAGTTCATAGTAATATTTCCTGTAGACTTTTAAATAACCTTATGCAAGAGCTCTTAAAATTCTGCACACAGAATTCTGTGCTGTATTTTGCCATTCTTATAAAGCATGCACATTTTATCACCTTAAGGAAGCATACATACAGCAAGCGTGGTACAGATAAACCTTGCGGGTTTTATCACAGCCTGTCCTTTTCAAGTTTTTTATCATGGTCTACTATAGTAAAACTATGAAATCAGTGTTGTGGGCATTTCAAGACTTTGTGAAGTGCTCGTAGATACATTCAAATGTGATATTCACCCCTGTGCCACCACCCTTCTTTGACTGTGCTGCAGTAAGAAGCACTGCTAGAGCCTTTTCATTATTCCAGCCAGCTCCCTCTCAGACTGTAGTCATAAATCTTTGCAGCTTAGCTGCACTTTCTGAAAAACCAGGGACTCGTAAATCAAAGCTGAGACTCAGGATCCTCGCTAACTTTTACATTTGAGAAACTGAACCCATTGGAAACCATTTTCAGCCCACCTGCTCAGTTTAGACGCTGAAGTCGGTTTGTGTGTTGGGATTAATGTTTTTGCAGATCTCTTTTCAGCATATGTATTTCTGAATTTTCAGCTTTTAAGCACAACTTTTCATGTCAGGTTTAGCTGCTAGAAGGAGGGTTTGATTTTTCACATCTGCTTGGAATCTTTGAGGTCTATTGAGAGTGCTGGACTTGAGGCAAGCTCAGCAGGAGGGGTTTTCTGACAGTCTTACAGAATCCTTAGAGAGCCAGAAACCTTGAGATGGGAACATGGCTCTAGCTGCAGGCGCATGAACCAAGTCTGAATTCATCAGAAAAGCTGAATCACTGGATGAGTAATTGTCCCTTACAATCAGATGACATAGCATCATGTGTGTTTACCAGGCATAACCATAGAAGCTCTGAGGAAAGGACTTTCTGAGTACGTTAAGCTTTAGGTTTGTTGATTGAATGTACCTCTGTGTTTGAAGTACAAGAAGAATCTCTATGGTACTGCAGCACATCAAAGATTTTTGTTGTTTGTGTTTGGAAATAATGTATAACTAGTTATAGTAGTATTATCTGGATTTAAAATCAAGTACAAGGTAACCTGATATACTCTGATATAACATAATGCTCTAAATACTCATATTCTAGATTTCCAGTTTCTTAACAGTGTTCATTCTTTCCTCTTGTCACTTCAAATTAATGGAAACAGAATTTTGCTCCAAGTCTAACATTAAATCCACTGAAAGCCTGAAGCTCGGTATGCTGAGCTGGTACTGCTGGCAAGATGAACAATGAAACACATTTAGTAATAGAAAAATTACAACCTCTTTTTTTAACATATCTGTAATGGGACAAATCCTGCACTTTGTCACATCTAGAATTAGTGCTTACCTAGATAAAGGTGTTCAGTATTTATATCAAACAGAAAAGACGAAGCTAAAAAGACAAGATGTAACTAACTTTGTGAAATGCTTTTAGCTGGTGGATAAATGTGTGTTGCTGAACTTTGTTATGAAGCAGTAAAAATGTGTCTATCACATGGGAGCACAAAACTCGCTGGTGGTTAAATCTGTCGCTTGAAGTGGAAGTAGTTCTGTAACTGTTTTCCAATAGCTAAAATAGCTTCAGAGCACCAGCTGAGCACTCACAAACTTTTACTGCTAGGACTGGAACAGAGAAGAACCTTGCTAAAGGCTGTGGGGAAGGGTTCATCTCAATTCTCAGTATGTGAAAATACAGCTGAAAGATGCAGAGTGTTGGGGGGGTTAACAGGTTATTTATGCTTTTGTATTTAGACATCAAGGCAGTATTTCAGTCTGTTCTGGTTTGAGATGTTTTTATGGTTTTAAATGTAAGAACACATTTGTGTGTATTACACTTTACTTGGTTAATAATATTGAATACAGAGGGAGGTTGGCTCTTCCACATCTACATCCAGTGTTCAGTTAATGTGTTTGAAATTAAAGTAAGACTTCCTGATGGTCTCTCAGCAGTGATTCAAAAGATAAAGGCAAACCACAGCTTACGTGCCAATACTTCCAACTAAAACTAAAACCATAAATGGAACAAAATGAGAGAACAAAAATTATTCCTTAGGTTTTTATTACACATGAAATAGAATTATTGTTTGCTAGCAGACATGATAGTTCTTTATTATGGTGAACTGTTTCTTATTTCCTTCCTTCCATTACCACTCTGTTTTTACATATAATGTTTAAACAGAATACAAATTGTGATTTGTTGGTTATTTTTGTGTGCTGTTTAGTGCACATATGAAGAAACATGGTGATAGTTTTTTTCTTTCTTTTTTTCAACTTTTAAGGCTCCTGCTAAAAGAGATCCAACTCAAAGTACCGTCAAAGAAGACAAAGTCCATCTGTTGAAGTACAATGTAGGAGATCTAGTGTGGTCAAAAGTGTCTGGTTTTCCATGGTGGCCATGTATGGTTTCTGCTGATCCTATTCTACACGCCTACACTAAACTAAAAGGTATGTCAGTGATGCTGCGAACATCCCAATTTCTTTAGGTATCCATAACCATTGTTCAGGGGAAATTCTGTTCTTTCTTCAGTTGTATCAGTAGCTGAATCACCTCCTTGTTGTCAAGAGTTGTCAAGAATCATGTGAAACACTATTCTTGAGCCTATAGCAAACAGAGCTTTTTTCCTACTGTTTTTTTAACTGGGAACGTTCTCTGACAGATATCAAAATTGTGATCTATGAAACTGTGTGAAGTCTTATTAAAAATTATCTGATGGTACTTGCGACTGCTTTTATGGAGATCCTTGGAGAAGTGATATAGGCCAAAAATTTTATTGAAAGCTAATGGGAGTTAAATACTCCTGATTATTCTTTACTACAAACAATCCATAATTCAGGCAACTAGATTTTCTGTGGTTTGTAGAGTCAGTACTGTTACCTACAGACAACATTAGTTTATTCTAAATACAGGGACTATCAAGTGTTAATAAGCTTTTTGAGTAGGAATCTGTGTGATTTCTTCATGTCAATTTGGAACTTTGTTCTCTGTTCTGATACCTAAAACCTTTGAGGCATCTCTGCGCTGGTTGTAGAATGATAAAGTAATGGAGTTTGGAAAGGACCTCTACAAGTCGTATGGTCTCCAACTTAGAGCAGGTTGCTAAGGGCCTTGTCCAGCCAAATAATTAATGGCTTCAGGCATGGTGGCTTCACAGCTTTTCTTGGCAACTGGTTCCAGTGATTGGTAGCCCTTATGGCAGGAACATGTCTTTATCTTGTTGAAATTTCATTTCTTTTAATTGTGTCCATTGCCTTTTATATTAGTGCTCTTTGGGTCAAATTGATTAGGTACAATTTGCCACTGGGGAGCCTGTGCTGGCTCTTCCCAGACACTTTCTTGTCTTTCATGCACTTGGACATATAGGAGAATAGGTCTTATAGGAGAACTTGCCACATAATCTTGTGGTCACTGAGGGTAAGCTGGTCAACCTGCCTTGTAGTTCCCCAGATTGTTACTGTTTTTCTTGGAAGATGTTTGGAGTGTTTACCTTTTTCCTGTCATTGGGTATCTCCCCAAATGGCTGTGACCTTTCAAAAATTATAGTGATCACCCTTGCAACCACATTGGCCAACACCTTCAATGTCTTCTGAAGCATCCAACCTGGTCCAGGATCTTAGAGATGTTCAGTCTGATTAAGTGCGCCCTGACTTTTCCTTAATATACTGTGGGTAGTGAGTGTGTCAGTCTTGCAGCCTTTATCGCTAGATTAAAGGACTAGAAGGCTTCAGGATAGATGTTACAGTCTAAGAAACATGCAAAACCCTGAGACAGAGAAGGTGTGGAGTCTCCCAGCCTGTGTCCTTTGTCACTCAGTCTCTGGCCCCAGTGAGCATTCCTTAGCCTTCCTTTTGCTACTGTTGTATTTACAGCAAATCTTCTTGCTGCGGTTTGCATCCCTCACTAATTTTAGCTACAGCTGAGCACTGTAAACTGTTTTTTACTCTGTTTATACCAAACTGTACAGAAAGTTTAGAAAACCTGAAAACAGAATCCAGAAAATGTGCGGGTTAAGGAGAAAAAAAGAGGTTAACAGGAATATCAAACCAAAATAGGAGCACATAACTTTGTTTTGATACTTACGCTCCTCAATGATTTCATATATTTTATTAGAACAAGCAGAAGTATCGACTTCCGTTGTTCTGAACAGAGTAGGGCATTTACTTGTCACTAGAGATTTCAGTAACTTTGAAATATGTATTTCCAAGTGTGGGAAAGCAGTGTTTTTCCCTAGTTTTCAAGGGTTGTATTGAGGACTTGGAAAATGGACTAGAATATGCATCTAAAATGTGCATTGGAATTACAGATTTCCAGTGTGGGGGAACTGTAAGCATGCAGAATTGTAAATCTGTATAATCCTGACATGTTGGAGGTGTAGTCTGGAAAAAAACCCTCAGTTTTAGTAGGAATAGGGGTTGGATTTTTATAGTTTATAGTAGGTGATCAAGCTGGTTAATGAGTGGAAAGCTGCATTTTCAGAGAGAGGAACCAGTCTTACTAATCCATCGTAGTTTTCTCTGCAGAAAGACCAAAACCACACTGACATAAATTAATAAAGCTGCTTATAAAAAGCCTGGCAGCATGGTCTCAGTGGGAGTATTAGGTTTTTTTCTTTCTGTTTGGGCCATCTAATTTAAAGAAACACGGACCAATCAGAAGGGTCTGAGAACAGCATGAATAGACATCTAGGTATCTTACCTGTGCAGGCAGACTGAAGGAGCTTGGGGCTGTTTAATCTGACAAGGAGGAGCTGAAGGAGAACCCAGTAACTGGACTTAAGTAATTTTTAAGTTACATGCAAAGAAGAAAAGGCATAAACTCTTCTTGTTCTGGGAAAAAGAAAGCTTAGTAGCAATGAATATTTAGACTACATATTAGGAACCTGGAAGGGATAAAATAGTGATGCATTGTGGTTGATTGCCTGGAGAAATGGTGTGAGAGGAAGTTCTTTACTGTAAGGGTGCTGAGGCACTGGAACAGGTTGGCTAAGGAAGTTGTGAATGCTCCATCCCTGGCAGTGTTCAAGGTCAGGTTGAACAGAGGTTTGGTGTGAGGTGTCCCTGCCCATGGCAGAGCGGTTGGAACTGGATGATCTTAAGGTCCTTTCCAACCCTAACTACTCTNGTTGCCCAGAGAGGTTGTGAGTGCTCCATCCCTGGCAGTGTTCAAGGCCAAGTTGGACAGAGCCTTGGGTGACATGGTTTAGTCTGGGGTGTCCCTGCCCATGGCAGAGCGGTTGGAACTGGATGATCTTAAGGTCCTTTCCAACCCTAACTACTCTATGATTCTGCAGGAGGTTTTTAGGAATAGATTGAATGAGTATCTCTAGGATTATAGCTAGACTCAATGTTGGTAGTAAACTAAATGGCTTCTTGAATGCTTTCAAGCTTTCATACAGTTGTTGGAGTAGTTATTATAGACTCCTCAGACAAATTTTTCATGTAGCAGTCTTTCAGAGTTTTGATCAGGCAGTCCCTGTGATTTTACTCATTGGATTATTAGGTCTATTATGACATAATAAACCTAATATTATTTTGAAAGAAATAAAGCAGTTTATTTGTCCATAACTGAATTAATCTGCTCCTTGAAAGGAGCAAGGTTTATGCTTCATTATCAAGAATCTCTGTGGTAGATTTTCCTAAGAAACTATAGAAATCAATCTAGCAAAACCCCAGTGCCATATGTCTGAATGCAACCTACAGAGTACTAACAGAAAGAAGGTTGTATGCCTGTGCCTTACTACAGTGAGACAGCATTCCTTTTTACAATGCTAGAAGAATGAATGTTTCTTATCTAGGTTTCGGAAGTGTTCTCCTATCTTCCCACTTTCCCTTTTCTCTCTTCCACCACCCAAATCCTTTTCATTTCTTGCTTTGATTCCTTAAAAGCTTGGTTAGGATGAAGTTGTGATTGCAAATGTTAAAACTAGATGAAGTTTGTATCTCAGCTTAAGAGTATTACAAAGTTTAGGTGAATCAGAGATCAGGCTGAGGGCAGCAGCTATCCAAGCTTTGAAAGCATTTTCAGATGTAGGATTTTCAGAAACATCCTGGCCTACTTACAAGTTAGTACACATGGAAAGCACTGACAGATAGTAGTAACCTTCAGTTAATTTAGCAAAGCGTATTGTTTTCTGGAATTAAACTATTGGGCTTTTATATCCGACTCCATAGGTTAAAGCTCAGAGACTTTAAAGCTGGTTAAGTGGGTTTTTGAAAGGTGAACCAGTTGTATTGTGCTTTTGTCATAGGAACTATAGCAGTTTGCAAAAGACTTCAAGTCTGAAAGTGCAGAGAACAACTTACGCTGTATCTTAAATACATTTGTTTTTAATTTTCAGGTCAGAAAAAGAGTTTTCGTCAATATCATGTTCAGTTTTTTGGCGATGCCCCAGAGCGAGCCTGGATATTTGAGAAGAGCCTTGTGCCCTTTAAAGAAAAAGACCAGTTTGAACAGTTATGCCATGAAAGTGCAAAACAAGCCCTTACTAAATCAGAGAAAATAAAGGTAAGAAGCTACCAGCTCAGGCAAGATTCAGAGATTTTTATTTTACTGTTAGAGGTATCTACAGATATAAATAAATGTTCTAAAGAGCTTTAAAGACAGCTCGTTTTACAGAGGCTTGTAGTTTTATACTTCACTTAAAGATGTAAAGAATAGGATGATTTACCACTGTTTATTACTTGCTAAAAGGCAGTACTCTTCTGCTTTGTCATTGATTCATGCATGGTACCAGTACTGTCAAATACAATTCCATTTTAATGTCTGAATGATAATTATACATTACACTTCATCTCTTAGAATTGTTTTTTGTTACTGTTGACATTTTTAAATCAGAAGTGGGCAAATTTCTCACAATCCTATCTTACCTTGTAGATGTTAAAACCTGTTTCAGGGAAGCTGCGGCCACAGTGGGAGATGGGTGTTAAGCAAGCAAGTGAAGCAGTAGGCATGACAGTGGAAGAACGGAAGGCCAAGTACACCTTCATCTATGTCAGGGACAGACCTCATCTTAATCCTCGAGTGGCAAAGGAAGTTGGCGTTGCTGTGGAACCCCTGGAGGAGGTAGATGAGTCGTCTTACTCAAGCGAAGAAACCACTCAAAATCTGAAATCAGTGAAGGAGTCTGGCATTCCTAACAAGAGAAGGAGAAGGACAGCAAAATTATCAGCCACTGATGATACGGAAGAAAGCACTCAGTCAGGGACTAAGGATACTACTCCTCAAAAGTCATCCGAACAGGCAGAATCGAAAAGAGGGATAGGCTCCCCTCTCAATAGAAAGAAAACTCCAGCATCTACTCCGCGAAGCAGAAAGGGCGATGCAGTATCTCAGTTTTTGGTCTTTTGTCAGAAGCACAGAGATGAGGTTAGTCTCTTTTCACTGCTATTGCTGTTGATTGCCTCTTCTCATTTCTGTATTTAAAGAAACTTCTTTACTTCAGTTGACAAAAAATAGTTACTACTTTAGAATCCATAATACTTCAGCTTTGACTAGGTATGCCTGCATCAAATCTTTAAACAGGAATAGAGAAAGAAGGGAATGGAGATGTGCATATAAACAAGATAGTAATAATGCCACTGTATTTTAAGTTTTTTGTATTAGCAATAATATTTTTAATGTAAGTAAAATATATCAATATGCATACATACACTTAGATAGAAAAAAGGTTGTGCTGTTTATAGCAATCTATTTGTGATTAGCTTGTACATTCTTTCTGAAGATGTGACTCAATTCCTTTGGTGTGTTCCCTTCTCTTGGAGTTCAAGCTCCATTTATGTACTTAGAATCTTTTGCTGGGCTTCAAAAGAATGTAGTTACCAAAGCCTATGAAAATCACTGTCAGTATGCAGTCTGCTGGGACAGAAATGAGGTCCTCTCAAGAGGATTACACTTGAAGACAAGGTAGAATATATGAATACCTTAATATCAACGGTTTTTAGGAAGATGGTTAGAAGTATAAAAAGCAGTCCTGCTGTTCTAGCTCATTACTTTAAAATTATGACCCTCATTTTTTTCCTTAAAACCTGCTCCATTTGCAGTACGGTTCCATGCACTGAAAGAAGCATGAGTTCTCATCTTCTTGTACTATTCCGTGGTAGCCACAGGAGGACCACAAAGTTAGTGGTGACCTTGTCACGCTCTTCAGCTACTGAATAGTTATCTTTGTTAGAGGATATTTATGTCAGAAAGCATTAATAGATACAAACTTTATAAAGGAGAAATTATAAGAACCGATTCTGTTGTATGGAAGTCAGTTAGTTGTGGTTCAACTTATGATCTTTTTAGATCATTGCAATTTAAGCTAATATTGAGAAAGAAAATGTTACATATATCTTTTAATGGCTTGGGTTAAATTGAGAGAAGCATTGGCAGTTCAGTTTGCTGGCTTCAGGAAGGAAAGACGTTTGTAGCCAGACTATTAAGTGCAGATTTTGACATAATTATTGTGAAAAACTGCATGGGTAAATCGTCTATTTCCCATTGGAGAGACCTGAGTTCTATTTCTATGAGAGGTCTCTATTTATATGAGAGGTCTATAAGTAACCTGTCATATAGTGGCAAGGAGGAATTTCCTTGGCCTTTAATGTAGGTAGCAAGAAGTCTTCTGCAGTGTTGAGGGGCATGAAATTACTTTTCTGGAAGAAATGAGATTATTATGACTGGGTTTATGGACTCTTAGCCAGACATCTCACCGCAGAAGAGACATGCTGAGTCTCTGATGTTGGTATTTGTATTTTCTGTGCCATTTATCAAGCTGGATTCCCTACAACAGTTATACGGTAATTCTCAAATTAATAGATGGAAAATATTAATATTATTACAGTCTTTGACGCTGAGGAGTTGCTTTGGCTTCGGTGTCATTACGGGAAACTGAAAAACTTGTGTAAACTTGAAAATCTGGCTGATGGCAGTGGTTAATGTTGCTCAGAGTTCAGTGGAAGGGAGCAAGTTTCAAAATACTGTGTATTTGGTGTGTAAATTATACATACAAATCATCCTGATATTTCTGCCTAAAATACCTTTTAATAAGATCAGTCTTGAAAACCCAAATCCAGCTGACTGTGTGATACATTCTAATTGGTACAGAAGCACTTCTGTGTGTAGAGCAGAACTAGTTTGTGAAAGCTGCAGGCACCAGGTGACTGCAGATAACAGCACCCATAACCCATCAGAGCAGCAGAATTTGTCATTCCTTTCTCTTGATTTGCAGTTAACTGGCAAAGTGGGAAATTCCATATTGGATATTTGTGCTTCTTGCACAGAACTTGTTACCTGTGCACACTTCAGCCTGTCATGTTGCTTTTAGAATGGTGGGTTTGTGCCTTTGGTGAAAGTTGGAGATCATAGCCTAACTAATCTTGGAGTTTCCCCTTCCATTAGGCTTATCTAGTTCAACTTGCATGGCTTGCTTTCCATCCAGGACTTCATTTTTGTTGTTGTTGTAGATGTTCTTATGCTGTAGGAGTGGAAGTGTTGGCTAAAAACCAGACCTGGTTTTGTGCTACTTGTATTGGTGGTATCCAAGAGTTTAGTGTATAGCTCTTTTAGTACTTGCATGTAGAAACTTAGAAGAAAGGAAAAGTATGGATCCAGAAGAGGCTTTCTAACCCCAGACTTGGGAAGGGATGGAAGTGAATGGAAAGGAATGACTGATAACTTCTCTTTTGGGGTCTCAGATAATTACAAGCTCTCTTAGAGGCAGAGCAATTTCTGCTGAGTCTTGCTTGGAGTTTGGCTTTGTTTGGTAGAAGGATTCATATATGAGTTTGATTTTATTAATTACTATTTTTTGTGTTACATTTTCTGGGAACAGGAGGGTGAGGAATAGTTGGAATTTTTAAGAATGAATGATGGGTGTTGGAACACTGGATGAACTGCTGGAAACTGTTCAATAATTTAAGAGGCATATTTTCCTGAGGGAGGCGTTGAAAGCTTGGAGCACTTCCATGGTCATAGTGGCACACTGAAGTGTTTTGGGCTGTTACCAAAGAAGTAAAGATGTATTTTGTAATATTGGCATTCTTATGCACTTCCTCTGTGAAATATAACCATAGTAGTCATTGGAAAGGAATGTCTGACTTGAGATAAAGGTATCATTCAGTGAGAGGCAGACAGCTATATTGTTTGTATTAATTCATTGATTTGGGTCTTGAGTCTGTTTTGAGGTAAATCAAAAGATAATTTCACTAATAGGACTTACGATTAAAGGTTTCTGCATGTAAGGAGCTGTTAAACATCAAGACAAGTGTAAGTGAAGCTAATACCCTTTGCTTAATGAGCTAGGACATGCCTGGTCTAATTAACTGTGTTTTCCACACCTGTAGTGATGCTAATTCCCATGTCCAAGAAAAGATCTTCCATGTGAGTGCTCCATCCCTGGCAGTGTTCAAGGCCAGGTTGGACAAAGCCTTGCATGACGTGGTTTAGTGTGGGGTGTCCCTGCTTATGGCAGGGGGGTTGGAACGGGATGATCTTAAGGTCCTTCCCAGCCCTAACTGTTCTATGATTCTATGTGTTCTGTAGCATAGACTTAGAAATAAGTACCTGGAAGAAGTGCGTGGTTTTCATGTGCATCAAGATACACAATAAAGCATTTACAGTATTTCCAATATTCCAGTATTCCAAAGGATGCTGGGGAGGGACTCTTCATTAGGGACTGTAGTGATAGTACAAGGTGTAACTAGTTAAAACTTAAACAGGGGAGGTTTAGGCTGGATATAAGGAAGAAGTCCTTTACTGTTAGGGTGGTGAGGCACTGGAATGGGTTGCCCAAGGCAGTTGTGAATGCTCCATCCCTGGCAGTGTTCAAGGCCAGGTTGGATGAAGCCTTGGGTGACATGGTTTAGTATGAGGTGTCCCTGCCCATGGCAGGGGGGTTGGAAGTGGATGATCTTAAGGTCCTTTCCATCCCTAACTATTCTATGGTTCTATGATTTCCAGTATGTATACCAGGGTGGACTATTACTTTATGAAGACTTTGGTGACGACTGATGAGCATTTTCCTCGGATCCCTTCTTTGCAAAAATCTCTTCACCATGGGTGTATTTTGCTCATCATTTCATACTCAGTTGAAAGTTGGTTTTATTTATATTTTGGTGGGACCAGAGATGATGTTCACCATATCTCATTTGTGTGAGCAAAGCTGGTGATATATCTGTAGAGAATTAAGTAACTCTGTGCACTAGTTGGGCACAATGACCTATTCTCTTAGTAGCAGTGGTCAAAACTGATGCTAATTCCTAAAGAAATGAGATTTGTGGGAGGGGTATCCTGCAGGGCTGCCTACATTCTCACCTCTCAGTTTTTGACGTTGGATTTTAAGCAAGCTTTGAGTACAGGTCTCCAAAGGTTGTTGTGTTCTCCAAGCTTTATACAGATAGGTTATACCAAATAGAAGCAAGAGAACTCTTCATTCTCTAGGGGAAACTTAAATATGAATTTCCCTGCTAGAAACTGAATAATCCCAACGGGAGGGAAGTGTTCTAAACCTGGGAGTAGCTTCAGTCACACTTTTATCCAGTTTGACAATAGGAAATGCGATTTTAAGACACTAACTCCTAAGAAATTAGGTTTAATCATTTCCCTTATTACTGAAAATTTACATTTCGGTTCTGTTGAATGGTGTTACTGCTTGAACACTTGGCTTTGTTGGCCTCGTTTTTATTTTGCTCCATGATTTTGGGGTATTGGTTGCATCACTCCTGTAATAGGATTTTGGAGAATGCTGGATAATGAGATGAGAGGGGTTGTTTTGAAGCTACTGTTTTATTTCTGTAAATCATATAATTTTAGAGCTTTATGAGTTCTGTGATTAATCAAATCTGTGTTTCCTTAAGTAGAAGAATGGGAATAGTGAATGAGATTGGGAGGATTTTTCTTTGGTTTTAGTACTGATTTTTTGTTTGTGCTGAATAAATTTCTAGAAATTCTCTTAAGCTCCATGTTGATGGCTTCTATATGTCATGCTCATATTATTAAGAAAAAATGCACAGCTTAGTGTTCCTAAAATTCATGTACACAATATAAAATGATGAACTAATATAGGAAAATGTTGCATCAGATGCTAGCGGGTGTAAATCTCTGTTAAGATAGGCATATGAATTCTGTGTTTAATGAGTTCTCCTATGAATTGATGGATGTCTCTGTAGGCAAACATGTACTCCAGTATTTCTTGTTTGTCTTCTGTGGTGTAGATTTAAACTTCATCAAGAAATAATACAATTCTTTTTTTTTTTGGATGACTGCAAGACGAGATTTTGCACTTACTCCATTTTTTGAATGTTAAAAGGCAAATAGATACTTCCAAAATTCTTACAGATACTTCCAAATAGAGCAGATACTTCCAAAATACATCTGCATATGCTTATAGATTTTTTTTTTGCTTTTAGGACAGAGAGAGAAGTGGTTATTCAAAGGAAAACTGGATACAGAAGGTTTTAATCTGGTTCTGTCTCAGCATAAATGTTAGATAACTTGTTTGTATCCAGTATTCCAGAGTGATAGGTGAATGTACACCATTCTTTTTAATGGTCACCTTGTTTTAATACAACCCTATTTCTGCATGTGTAGGTGGTTGCTGAACATCCAGATGCTTCAAGTGAGGAGATTGAAGAATTGCTCGAATCGCAGTGGAACATGCTTAGTGAAAAACAGAAAGCTCGCTATAACACAAAGTTTGCCATAGTGACCTCTCCCAAATCTGAAGAAGACTCTGGTAAACGTAAAACTGTGCTAGTGTACTCTAACTAAATTTGATATACATAGTGGCGTTAAACTAAGCACATATTTGAGACCTGTAGGGAAAACAGCTTTCACTGTTTTCCAGTTTTAATTCTTGGTGTTTGTGCCAATAGCAAAGGAATGCCAATGGTTACAATAAACACAACCCATGAAGTCTACATTTCTTGCTCATTGTTCTGAAAAGTTGTTATATGTAAACCTACTGTTGAGAGATTGCTGATTTCTCATTCTTCTTCTGCCCATAAGCAGCTGCCATAGCATCCACTGCCAGTATGAGTGGATGGTGGGAAGGGAAGACGAAGTGTTGCTACTAGTAAAATTTGAGGGGTTTTCTTCATAGAATACTTAGGAAATGGTTTAAAAAGTTTAATCAGTGCTATAAGTTTTCTTCATATCTACCTAAAGTATATTACCTCATCTCACCATCAACTCAGGAAGAAGTATTCCTAACTTTATGCTGAAACTTTCACCCATTTGGCATTTGATTGTGCTACTCAAAGTGTGTAGGACATTGTACAAGACTGTAAATACTCTTTATTTTTTCTCTCTTTCTTTGTTGCTATTGTCTAGCATTTGGGTTTGATGAACAGTCTCAATTATATTGCAAAATATTGGAGGGGGTTTGGAGTCACTTATTTGAGAAAGGAGGAGGAAGATAGTTTGGCATTTGCATGACCTTTATCAAATTTAGCCATCATTGTTCAAATTTAAATAGCTTTCCAGCACTGTAAGAAGACTTATGATGGAAGTATTAGAAGCCAACAGGTGCTGCTTTGGGCAATGACAAGAATGAGAGGGAGTGTTTGAAAGTTTGTGAGACTTGGAAAAACTTGTATAAAAATGGCAGTCAGTTTTGTTAATTCTCTGTGTGTGTGTGAAATAACATTTTGTGGAAAATTGCAAAGTTTTTAACTTAAAATTCTAAGTGTTAAATATTTGGATATCAGTTTAAAAAAAAAAAAAACACATTCTGTATCTCTCAAGGTTCATCATTGAAGAATATTGGAGAGGCCAAACGTAAAGTGTTTCAAGACTCACCTAAAAGGAGATCAAGATCCAGAAGTAATTGAAATTTGTGTTGTGTGCAAATAGTTCATCATTATAAGTAGCTATTGAGTGTATTTTTTTATGTAATCGCCCACGTATCATAATCTCTTTATTTTTATCTCAGATGTTGTCTTCCTTGGCGTTAGAATTTTAATGGATCCCAAATTAAATATCCTAAACACTGTAGTGCTGAATTTTGTTCACCTTCCTCAGTGTCATATTGCAAGAAATGTAATTGAAATTGTACCTGTACCAGGTGTTTCTAGTACATATATTGTGTACGTTTATAGTTATCTGCAGATGAAAACATGTCAGTTCAACCATTCCCTACCCAGATCCTCTTATCTTAAACTTGGAAGAATATTGTGGGATTTCTTTTGCTGGCTTTTTGTAAGTAGCAGGTTCTCCTGGAGCCACTTCAGTCTGCTTTGTGGATTGAGTCTGATAATAGAATATGTCCTAGATTGTTTAAGATAAGAACATTAATTTGAAAATTATCCATATTTTCAAGTTGCTGTATTTTTTTATACTTACAGCTATTTGTTCCCACTGGAATAGAATGCTTGTAGCTGTAGGGCAGTTTTCAGTTAACATGTTTGTGCTCTTGGAGCTTGCAATCTTCATGCTAATAATACTCCATAGCTACATAAAGTAGAGTACTGGAAAGTGTAATAATGTTGTCATTTCATCCTGATGGAACAGACCACTTCCTAAACCTTCATCTGTCTTTTTGAGGTAGAGTGAGTGCAAATAATAGCTGAACCTGTGGAAGGGGTATGTAGGTTAGTCACTGATCTTTTGTAATTTAGCAGCTGCTTGAACTTTACTGTGAACAATCATCTAAATATGTGAATGAGTCCATTGGTTTAAAATGACCAATGTGATTCTGTTCTTAGGATTTTGGTTCACAAAGGAAGGGGATGTTACAGTCTCCTGTGAAATAGAAGTAAGCTTGTTAAGAGTCTGGAACTGCCATACCAGGAAAAGAGAGTTCATCTGTACAGTTGGTGATATCTTGTTTTTTCCAGAGGCCCCTGAATAGATGTCACCAGTATCTCCATCATTTGGAGAACTTTAAGGAGACTTAAGGAGGACACTTAAAAATTCATTCAGTGATAAGACACTATTACAAAGTGGAAGGAGAGTTAAAAGCTGTATAGATCAATCATGTGCACTCTGATAATATGAAACAAATGTTGGGCAGTAATCTTAAATTAGTGCTCATACAGGTAGACCTGTCTTTCTAAAATAGCTTGAGTATGAAGCAGTTGATTTGGATGTGTTCTAGAGTTAGTCTTCAGCACCAGAAACCAGACGTTAAGCATTAAGAGGACATTAAAGTGTGTTAATGTTTAACCATGTTTTAAAAATAATGACTGAAAGAAAAGTAACTTAAATAACTAGATCAGTTCAAAATAACTTGAAAGTGGGTTTTAGATTATTTTTCATGTAAGTTTCCCCCATCCCCCATCCCAAGGTAACTTACATGGAAATAAAAGAAAACAAAAAAAGAGGACAAAGGAACCTACAGAAGATTTTGAAGTTCAGGAAGCACCTAGGAAAAGACTCAGGATGGATAAACAGAATAATCGGAAGGTAATTATGTCATTGGTTCGTTTGGGTTGATTTATAGCAGCACCAATCACATTGCTGTAGTTAAGTTTGTCAGCATTTCCTTTTTCAGGGTTATAAAAGTAAGCAAACTCTGGTAAATATTCAGAGAGAAATGTGAGTTATTGCTGTGGGATTTTTTCCTTTGATTTTGAGGATGGAGGTTTGACGATTGCACTTGATACTTAAAACTGTGGTGAAAATGTGTGTCTAAATCTGTTTCCCAAAGGAACGTGCAGAGGCATGACCTTTCTGTGTTGTCATGCTTTGTCGTTCTTTTCCTTTCCTCCTGAATTGGATTTCAGAGATGTATACAGAGATGTAGAAAAATATCTTTTAGTCAATACTTAATTTAGACAATTTGGGTGGGGGAGAGAGGAAAACAAGCAAAGCAAACCAGAAAAACTACTTTTCAAGAACTGGAAGCCTACAGAACATGTTAGGGTGGCATGCTGACCCATTTGTTAACTTACAGAGGTGCAGTAAATATTACAGTATAGTTACTGTGCAAATCACAGGCTCCTTCCTTTAGTTTGCTTGTGAGGATGAGGATTTTCTGTACATAGGTCACTGAAACTATGGATATGGATACAGCCCAAATCTTGTAGAGACTTAAGCACAGGTTTATTTAGTCGTGCATGTAGACCATGGGTTGAACTTCATGGGTTTTACTTGTGTGTAAAGCTTAGCTCAAGTGTTTTCAATATTGTACTGTAGTGTATCACAGACCTCATCTCAGGACTTCAGTATGGAGGTCACATATGTCAGTGTGTTTGGTAGGCTGGTTATTGTAGTGCCTCTGTTGATATTGTGGATATTAAGACAACTTGTCTAGAGTTCAGTATAAAAATAAAGAGAATTTCAGATACCCAGGCTTAATGAGCTTATTAGCAAGGGACAAAGATAATTCTTACAGGAATGTTGCTACCTTTGCAAAAAGGAGGGCTAAAACCAGTTCTTGCACTTCTTGCTCTAATGGGTTAGTTGTTGCATATTCATCTCATGTCCTAGGAGAGTTTTTTGGGTCCTTTTTAAACTTCACTAATGGATTTGAATTCACTATAATACACTAGATAAATGGAATAATTGAGTTTACTTATTGTAATTAATTCGTGCTTTGAAGTCCCTGTTTTGCTTGTCCCTAAAGTTACTTCTTTACTATCCCACCAGCGTTCATACGCTGCAATTAGCCTGCATTATCCCATGCAGAATGAAAGGTGATTGCAGTGTAGCTCATGCAGAGGAAGTTGTGATACGTTTGATGCTGAGGCACAGATGTGACTATTAACAGGAAAACAATTGAGATTAATTATTTCCAGAAGATACATACCACTAATAATGCTTAGTAATGTGCATTTGAAAAGTGTTGCCCTCTATCTGGTCCATTTATCAGAACTAGGGACTAGGAATCTGGTGTGTGTAAATATCAGGTAATTTGGAAACTATAAACTCGTATAGCAGTGTCTGTGCTTCTGTCCACAGAAGGGTTGTATCTTGTGGAGTCAGTCTTTGCTGTGTGGTTTCTTTTATGAATTATCTCTTAAGTCTCTTTCCTGCATCCACCAGCCCAGGGTACTTCTAGGTGTATGTGCTGCTGCTTAGTAAAACATGTGGTGAATGACAGTGAAAATGTCTATGTAAGGATTCAAAAAGCAAACTCTAACCAAGCACCTTCCTTCTGCTATTCCTAATATACCTACAGGCTTTTGTTACTGTCATTTTGGATAGGAGAAACTTTAATGATGTGTTCTCATTACTTCTTGCATGAGAGTCATCCTCTACATTTTGTCCTTCATTCTCGTTGACAGAATCTGAATATTCTCACACAAAGTAACCACGCCATAAGTACCCATATGGAAGTCTTGAAAAACTAATTGCTCATCCATGCTTTCATGATGTACATAAAATGCACATTAACAAAATGGGGGTTCTGTAAAGCACGCTTTAAATTTAAGAGTGAACTATACCTTTGCTTTAATTTTTACACTGAAGTGTAACAGTAATCTTAGAAAACTGATATTGGGAGCATCCGGTGGCATTAGTGGTAGGGCATGTTATCTACTGGGAAGCCAGTAAAAGCACAGTGTAGCACATCTGTAGTGCAGTAGCCATTCATAATTACTTTCACAAAGGAAACCAGTTCTCTGGCCTTTGAAGTGTTTGCCTGCACATCTTTTGCAAAGCTGAATGTCAGATGAAGACTATAAAAAGTATGTAAAACCTTCTGTTCAGTAGTATTATTTTTACTGATTAAGTGAGCATTTGTCAGGGTAAGCATTCTTGGCTACGATTTTGGCAACTTACTACTTGAATGAATTTGTAAAATACAAAAAGGAAAAACAGAGTGGCATGTGTAAGGGACAGAGTGTGATTTTGACAAAACCTTCCCCAGTTTTGGGCCTAAACTTTAAATGATAAATTCTCCATCTGGAGCAAATTTGTGCTCCCTTGAAAGTAGTGGGTTTTCTTTTGGAAATGCTGAAACAATCTTAACCATAGTAATTTAAACCATGGCACTGCTATAAGTTGTGGACTTGAAAGCAAGCCTCTGTAAGACTTACAGTAATGCACAGGGTTTATTCTCAGATTTATATACTAATCCTGCAGCTTACCTTTAGTAATTGAAGGTTTTAATTTGACTAGTTTAGACAAAGAATAGTAAGGGTATTTACCTGTTTTCTGTTCATTTAGAGCTCCCCTTTTGGTATGCTGAGTTTGGGATGGATAAGTGGGCTGCTGGAGTATTGTGTTTAATTTTCTCCTTTGTTTATGGGTTTGTACCCTGTCCTGTAAATGAGTATTAAAAATCACTGAAATGGGGCTAGCTTAACTCCATTACCATTTAGATACTTGTAAAGGCACTTTCTTTTGAATAGCATAAATCCAGAATGAATTACCAGATTTATCCAACCACTCATAAATTAGGAGGTTTTTTATTTTTTCATATTTTTTTTTGTGACAGAGGGAGACAAGCAATGACAAAACAGCCAAAACAAACTCTTCTAAGGTCACAGAAACCTCCTCTTCACAAAAGAACCAGTCAGGTAATGTGGTCAGAATAAGTTTTAATGTCACTTTTTCAATTAAATAACTTAAACAGGTTGTCTGAGGCAGCAGCCGAATTTTGCTGATGCCATAACCAGTTACAGCCACGGTGCCACAGATGGGGCGGGGGGACGTGCCCTCTACCTCCACTACCACCATTTTGCAACGTTATATTTGACTGAAATTGTGTATTGCTGATTTAGAGCAGCAGTTCACACGTTCACCATTTGATGGCACCAAATTAAAGCTGTTGCCCTGTGATCTTGGGGAGCACTGATGCAAATCCTACTGCTCCAATCTGTCATTGTGCATTAGCCCAATAAAAAAAGCGCAGTGACCATCAATGTAATCAGTTACAGTGTGATTTTAGTCTGTTTAAATGATGGTTGATGGGAGGCAGTGTGGAGCGCAAGGGGAATTCAAAATAACCTTGAACCAAAACCCAAAAGTTAGGCTTGTTAATGATGCTCAAGTTTAAGGTAACTTCTGTGAGAGCATGCATCTTTAGGTGTTAAATGATTTGCCAAAGACAAGTAAGCTTCAGCAAGTTCTGCACAATGTAGAAGTGGGGACATGCCATAGATAATGTCTGGTACCTGGCTCCAATGTATAACTTAAAGCTTTAGTGGTACTCAGATTGTGATGAGATCATGTAGGCCTTCTAATGTTTATCTGAGGAGATAACTGTTACCTCTACTTTAAAGAGGTCTAAGCCACAAGATATTTTAATAGAAATGAGCTTTGGGAAAACATTCCTTAGCCATTTTTAGTATGTATTTGACTGATAGAAACCTCTTTATTTTTAAAATCAAGCCAAAACACAAGGTTTCAGAAATTTACTTCATGTTCTCTCAGCCCTGTGTAGGTGCCCAGAAGACCTACCTAAATCATTCCTTCCTTTAGCCAAAGGAGTATTTTTAAATGGCTTCAGGGAGATAACATTTTAAAGTTCCAAACTTCACTTTGTAAACCAAAATTATTTTACAGCAACGAAAAATCTGTCTGATGCATGTAAACCTCTGAAGAAGCGAAATCGGGCTTCAGCACCAGAATCTTCAACTCTTGCTTTTAGCAAGAGTTCATCTCCTTCAGCTTCCTTAACTGAGAATGAGGTAAAAAAAAAGTGGTGTTTGCACACAGCCATTTAATTACAAAAATGATCAGGTGTGAATCTTGTTTAAAAACACAAAAATCAAAGGCAAATTCTCTAACGTTGGTGCTCTAGACAAGTTACAGTTTTGGCCTCTGTGAAACCTGTTAATGTGTGCATTGCAAATTCATTTATTGTAATACAAACATCTGATTTGGGGACGTGGAGATATTATTGTGGTTTTTAATGTATTTACCAACAAGGTTTTAGAATTGTAACCTATTAGAGGCAAAGTAAAATGCCAGTGTGTTCTGTATTTTCTTCTACAGACTTTATGTAAGTGTACTACATTAGTTACATTATGTAACTCAATATTGTCATGTTGCCATAGCTTTTTATATTGAAGCAAGTTTCTTAATCCTCTATTTGATCTAGAACTGGACAGTTTTCTGAGCAGAGCCCCTTTAAGCTCAAATTAGTTTTCAGGTTGTTTAAGCACTATTTCTCTGATGCAGATAGCTTCATTGCCAGTAGAGTTAAACAGGCAGTGAAGGATGTATCTCTTTGATACTTACTAATCATAGTCTTAGCTCTGCGTATTTGGAACTGTAATTCTTCCCAATTGACATACAATAAATTAAAAGTATGTACCAGAAGTGTATTCATATAATCCATTAAATCATTCCCCAGGTCATCTATGCTATTAAAACCAATCAGCCAAAGAGTGGCAGCATGAGGGTGAAGTATGCATGCTGTTTTGCAGGTGGATTCAGAAGTGTAGTTGGTAGGATTTAGTAAAATATCCATAGCCAAACAGCTCCAAGCAGTTTGTATTACAAAAGCTGTAGAGAAAATACTTTCCTGCTAACAAGGGAGTGGGGCTTCCAGCTATGCTAGAGACTCTTTCATCTTCCCTAACAAAACGCATGAGGTGTTTAGACACTATAATGAATGCAGTTGAAATATCTAGACAATGTCGAATAAATGGCTTACCTTTGGGTGGGGAAAAAAAGGTTGCATGTTAGTGGCTGTATATCTTAATGTACAGGAAAAATCTTCTAACCAAAAAATCCAATAAGTTCTCTCACCTATACCCCAATGCAAAGCAAGTCCTACAGAAAGTAATGTCCATAGCAGCAGTCAAGAATTGTTCTTATTTTGTTCTCTTAGTAGAGAGACGCCCATCTTTTGGCCTACCAGCTGTTTTGGCTTTATTGCTGGGACTTGCTGTTTGTACTTGGGACCATCTATTCAGCCAGGCCAGTGTCAGAAACATACTATCTTTTTGGCTCTAAATATGTATCTCTAAATATTACAGTCTCAGGAGAAAGATTCTTCTATTTCTAGATAGCATGTCTCTAAAATGATGTCTTCAGAAATCTTTCTCGACAAAAGGTCCATTTTTGTAGGGTTTGGGGTTATGACTTAATGGTTCACATGTAAAAAAGGATATGGTTATATAGGCTGAGGTGGAAGGTTTAAAACTTGGTCCTAATTTACTCATCTACCGCTAAATAGCAAAAGATTTGAGGAAAAATAACAGGGTGGTACACTGCCCAGAGATCACAGACTAGAAAATCAGTTTATTGATTGCGAAGGTTTAAAAGGTTCTAAAATACCAAAACAGTCCAAATCAAGATAACAGAAAATATACCCAGTCAAATAGCAGAGATGTTTGCAGGGCTGGGTGCAGGCCAGGAGTAGATTAGTGGACTAGATCCTTAGATCATCTAAAGCTACCCTAACCTCAATTTGTACCAAGTAAGGATTGAACCCAGTTTGTTTCCTATGATACTAGATATATTTTGCCTTTGAATAAAACAAAAATGTCAGGTATGTGTTTCTGAACTTGCTATTGATCCATTCTACAAAAAAAAAAAAAACAGGAAATACCTAAATTTTGGGTTGTGTGTGTAGCTTTAAAAGCTTTTTTTCCCTCATTTTGTATTCTTACTTAGCACTTGTCTAAATGACTAAATGTGTGTGTGCCCTGAGAGCATATATCCAGAGGAGCCTTCTCCAGAGTGTTAAGGGAAAGAGTTTAAAAACCAGACAAAATCATGCAGTGATGAAAGCTTTGCACAGATAATGGAATAGGATGTAACTCTTCTCAACATCACATACATTTGGTGATTAACTTTTATATTTCTATGTTCACTATAGTACTTCTAAATGTTGTGTTAGATGCTCTCTTAACAAAGACAGGAAAGGTTCTGTATATTTCAGAAGCACATACACCTCCACAAGCAATACTAAGTGGATTCTGGCCTTTGTTTCTTTTCTGTTCATTTACCCCCACACTATCTATAGACAGCTGGTTCCAGAATGGAACCTGGATATGACAGTTATTTGCCAAGGACTGTTGCTAGCTGCACACCTCTTAAATCTCAGTGCATAGCAACTAGGTTTGAGGAAGGCTGTGTACAGTAAGAAGGGTGTGCTAATTTTTTTTCTTGTTTAAAAGATGCATCTTTCTTAACCTTTTAGCAAAAAGTATCCAAAATAGTACTTTTTTATTATTGGGGATATTTTTTTAATAGTGTTTATTTGAGATACTATAACATCAGATGAGGCCAGATTTTTAATTGGTAAGTTACTTTGGATATGTAATTTACTGAGGATAGAAATGGGGTGGGGGTTCTTAAAAGCAATCAAACATTTATAGACCTATCAGAGACTAAAAGGTAGACTTTCGCTCCCTTTAAAAGTTGCGCTTGCAAGTTCTTGTAAGATGCATGGGCAGAAACAGAAGTTGTTATACATGAATAAATGAATTTTATACCTACATTCAATCTTGAAATATTTATTACTTCTAGGCACTTGATAGCAGTAGTCATTTCCTCAAGTACTTCATGTCAAATATGACTCTGTTTAAAATCTAATTCCTAATGAGCAACTGGTAGGTCAGATGTGAGAAAGACACTTTGAAGTCTGCAAAAGCTCGGAGTATTTTTTTACTGCCTGTGTCAGACATGGTGTAACCATCCAAAACCTCATGATATTTGTGAGAAGAGATACAAGTGGTGTATTCTTGTTTCTTTTTTTACCTCAGCCCTCCACCTCCCAATAATGTAGTAGGTGCCCTTAGAGAGTGTAAGCAGTATTTTTTTACTAAATAAAAAAGGCTTTACATTACCATTACTTTTGGATTATTGGCACGCTTTTTGGTTTTGCATGAAATATATCTGCTTTAGGTTTTAAATCCATTTTTGTGGGTTTTGGCTGGCTTCATTTAGGTCGGATGGGTTTGTTGACAGCAGATAAGTGTCATGGTATCCTGCAGTCTCTAGATACTGCTTCTGAACCTTGTCAAAGAAATGGTAACTTTTTTCTGAGAGAGGACAAAATAAAGACCATGTAACACTCAATTCTGAGCTAGCCTGTCATTCATCATATCCTCATGCAGTATGAGCTGACCAGCAGATGGCAATTCAAAGAAGCCTTCAAGGAGGTTTTAACGGTGGTGTTTTTATCAGGAGTTCCTTGTTTCTTCCCTAGGGGGAATTCTTTCTATAACATCCAGTATCAAAACAAGCTCAGTTGCTGGTTCTAACTACAACTTCTTATGTTTCCAAGGCCTAATAATGTAAACCTGAAGTTTTGCTCTTTTTCTGCATATTGAGCAGTAGATTTTTTTCTTATTACTGATTTGAGGTAGATTTGGTTTATTTGCATTATTTAATGGGTATTAGCATGTATGCACAATGGAAAAAACACATACCATTCTTAAAAGGTAAGATATTAGATTGAGAAGGCAGTCATGAGACATGTACAGCTTGCAATTGAAAAGTATGTCAGCTCCATTTATTGACACTGGAGTTCAGTTGTCCTACAGTACGCAAGTAAACTATTTTAGGTATGCTTACTGAAGGTTAAAACTGTCTTTGAGATCCTAAAAACAGGAAGGAAGAAAGGAATTAACATTATTCTAAACTAAGTACTGGCCTACAGCAAATAGAGCTGAAGCGAACCTTGGAGGTTGTTAAATGCAATCAGTGTGCTTCTAGTGTTTCATTCTAGCTTGCTGGGAGGGTAATTTTCTCTTCAAAACAATACTTAAGGGTAATTTAAGATATATAGTGCCACCTTAAATCCTCTTGACTTAGCAGACAGTTGTTTCCTGTGTTTGTTTCCGTATGCCTATAGATGGTTTTTTTGTTTTCTTCCCTGTTTCAAAGCACCAGTGAGCAGTCAGGGGTACATTATTGTGGAACACTGCAAGTTATTGGACTTGTTTCTTGCTAAGCCTCTGCTAAAGCCTCTAACAATTGAAATGACCTGCACCACGCACCAGTTTGGTTACTGTGCTTCTACTTTCACATGGAAAAAAGTTCTAGGCATGACTTTTGTTCTTTGGCAGCACGTTCTGTGTAGAAAATTAAGTTTCTTTATGTAATTATCTTCACCTTATGTATTACTTAGGCTTCAGAGTGCAGAGAACCTGTTTGCTGACTGTTTACATGATGTAGGTTTTGATTCTGCATCCCCTACCAAAGTATCATGAGTATCTGTAGGCAATTTTATCATGTTTTAAAATGTTCTCAGAGTTTGAATTAACTTTTCCAGGCAAATTCAGAAATGCATACTATTCTTACCTGAAACGTCTAACTCCTGCTAATAATAAAAATGAAACTTGTCCCAGGCCGTCTTTTTTGCTCTTACAGTACTGTGTACACTTGTGGCACTGCATACTTAAAAGAATTTATCTAGTTTAGCAGTATGGGCCAAAATACCATTCTTCATTCAGATCAGGAATTCTTATACTGAAATAAAGGAAATGTTAACTGTAACTCAATTGGCTCTGTCAGTTTTTCTGTCTCCGTGTGGGTGCACGATAGTCTTTTGAATACAGTCTGACCTGGTGTTTGTATGTTGCTTGTTGACTTACGCTCCTTTAAGTTGTGCTTAGATTAAACCAAACCCAACCCTGTAGCCACTGAGATGTTGTTAATGAGCTAAAAAAAAGGCAGTTGGGGTTTGTCTGTGGTAAGACTAAAGAGTTTGCTTATCAGAACATGCATACTCCAATCTCTCTAGAGAAAGCTCTTGACCAGACCACTTCCTCCTGGATGATTGTGGTACAGCAATCACTGACTCTAAAGTCATGTCAGGAAGTGTGAGCATGTAGCAGTGTCCTTAGTTTAAAGCAAAGTGGAACTTAATAGCCAACAGCATTTAGAAGTCATGGAAACATGCTTCTGAAATGCTTTTGGAAAGATGCAGTGTATCTGTTAAAGATAGCAGATGACCTGAAAGGGGATGCCACTTAACCCAGTGAGTGTCTGACAGCTCAGAAAGAGAGGCAGGTCCCTCTTTGTGGGCCCTTTCTTTGATGGATCCTGCTGTGGAGGTGACTTTTCTTCCACTTTTTTGCTTTGGTAGGCAGTAATTTTCTGCCATGCTTTGGTTTCCTGACCTTTAAAGTAAATATATGAAGTGGATTTGGTTTCCATTTCATCTTTTACAGCCAGGATCATAAAACAAGAGATGCGCTCAAGTAAAATGGGGAAGAGGGAGAGTTAACTTTTTTGGCTCTGGAAAATTTTGCCCTTTAGTTGCTTTTATAACTGCTTAAGCACAGTGTGACAGAAGAACACTGTCATCTTGAATATGACTAAGATCAAACTTTGTATTCTTGATGCTTAAGAAGTGCTGTTAAGTAAGGATACATGAGTAATATAAGAAGTGTTTTTATAACACGGAGTTAATAAAATGAGTTTTCTGAGGAAGAATTAACAGTTTTTAATGGAAATAGGTAGCTGGAAGTCTGAAAAGGTGTGTGCCTGATGGAGTAGTAATTGGTGCAGCACATTCCAGCGTTTGTACCATAGGTGCAAAAATGTTAGCAACTTCTTCACTCAGAATTCCCAATTTTGTTTTAAACCTTCAAACACTGGGCAGAGAAAGCTTGTCTGAGTGGGATCTAGGAGAAGAGAAATCCCAGTGAAGCTGGGAAGAAGTGTGAATGTTCACTTTGCAATTGCTAACACACACTGAGTAGTAGTTGAAACTTGCTTCTGCTCCATGAGGCATGAGTTTTTGTGTAAACAAATACTGATGCTTTAGTCCTTTAGGACATCCTTTAGCCAGGAGGTACTTCCAGGGAAGGGAAAAAAACACACAACCATCACCCCTTCCCAACCCCCAGGATAACATTGAGCCATCAAAGATGCTTTTAGAGATCATCTTTTAGAAATGAAGACTTAATCCTAAGCCTAATACAAAAAGCACATTTAATAACCAGCTCAACAGTTAATTGAGGGCCAGCCTTGCCGAGCAGAACAGTTGCATTTTTGTGTTCTTAGTATGTTAAATTCTGAAATTCTCAGTTGTTTTATTTTCAGGCCTAGGGGTTTTGAGCCTTTTTTCCTTGCAGTGACAGTGCAATGGCTTCGCTCGCTGTCACTGGCATTTACTATTGGATTTTGGAGCTCTCTGAAAGGAAGTAGAAAATTTGGAATGGAAAAACAAAGCACGTTTTCCTCGGGTAGGTGAGAGGATGGAGCAAACGTCCCCGTCAGCGTTGCAGTTCATCCTCACCTGCCTCTTTGAAACACAGAATCGTTTGAATTTTGAAATCCTAGGCTACCCTCCCTTGTCTCCCGCATTGCTTTGACTGGATGCCAGGGAAAATACGTCAGTACCTGCCTCTTTTTTTCATTTTAAAGTGAAATCTCAACCATCCAGATGTGGAACTAACGATGCCATTTGCACAGTTCACCCACGTGATTCTGGAAATGTGCAGGCTGAGCGTACATACCAGCTTGTATCCTACCTTTTTTTTTTCCCCTTTATTTTTAAGCCAGGAGCAATGAAGAATTGGCTCGCATTCCTGCTGGGGTGTGTGGCTGGAATCAGGTACCTGGTTGCAAAAGAAACGCTTAAAAAGTAGGCTTGAACTCAAATGTTTAGATGTACTGAATAGTCTGAGAAACATTCCCCTGTGCTAGTGCTTATCCTTTCACCTCTGCATGCTTTAACCGGTGGTGCAGTGAACTGAAACTCCATGTTGCAACTGAGGGAAGTCTTGCAGTAGGAAAAACATTTGAGAAGTGGCTTTGTACACAGTGCTTCAGCCAAATAATTTTCTGCCCCCTTCATCCTTTTAGAAAGCCTCAGTCAGAAGCTCAAATTAAGAATATAAACATACAAACTCACAAGATGCACATACCTGTCTCAGTTTAATTCCATTTAATATGCTCATGTCTTAAGTCTTCTTTTGAACGTACAGTTGCACACATTTCCTCCTCTTTGCTTAGCCTGCCCAGCACCCTACATCAAGAACATTCTTTTTTAGTCAGTACATTCATGAGAAGGAAACTCCAGGATTCCACAAACAGTCCTTGCATCTTTGTGCACATTTGTACAAAATGAGGAAAAGTAGTTCAGGATGCAGTATAAATGAGTAAATTTCATCCTTATATTTAGTAATTAAGCAGTTGCCCAGTATTCAGTTGCAAGAGCATCTTCATTCAGTTAAGAATTAATGCTTTTATAAGCATTCTTACATAGTCTATCTAAAAATAGGTCAATGTTTGTCTGAAAAGAATCTATTAAACACTTTGGTTAATGTGAACAGGGAATTTCAGAATATAGTTCAAAAGAAGATTATGAACACTTTGGGGATAGAGAGTCTTGATGTGCTGATTCCTGTGCCATTGTGGGTCTGAGTAACTATTGCCAAAAAGAAAGATGTAGTGCTATAAGAGGTATGATCAAAATTTGTCAGATGAGTAGACCCAAACTAACGATAGATTTGTATCCATGGGCAAAACTATAATAATAAAACCAAAGAATTTACAGAGATGCCAACATTTTGGCCCAGATTGACTCAGTAGAAGTAGTATTCCAGTAACAAAGCTATAAAGGACTCGAAAAATGCAGTAATGTGTCCTTACGTGTTCCCTATGAGTCTTAGGTGTGTGAGTAATGGTTGACTGATGCACATGGGAAAGGAAGGATTTGCCTTGGGAGCCTGGCAGTTAATTTGTTGCTTCTGGTACACTGAACCTCACTGAGCCCTGAAGTAAATTCAGCCCAAAAGAAGGGCAAAGCTCATGGTTTGCTTTTTAGGCCAGTTTCCCCCTTTCCCTCACTTGTGTATGCAGAGGCACAGTTTCCGGTTGAAAGAGCTGCGTTTGATTTCTGAAATGCCACCCGGTTGCTCAGAGCTCATGCGGAGCCGTGCGAGAGCCTCTGCAGGCACGTCCTTGCAACGCAGCGTTGACGTTCAGTAACTGAGGGAAATGGGAAGGAAAGCCTGACTGATGTGCAGAATGTGAAGTTTGATGGTGCTTGCGATGATGCTAACTTCTGCAGAATGAGGGGGGCTTCTGTGTTTGAGCATCGATAATTGCTAATAGTGGAGGTGATTATAGAATTGGGATACGGTTTCATTGCAGAAACTCGGCACTTATTGTCCATCCAAAGTGAGCAGCCTTGCCCTTTTTTCCCCTAAATTTGTACTCTTAAAAGCAACACTTGGCCTTTATGAGAAATGAGAAGTGACTCAAAATACAAACCAGAATGCAACAGCAAACCTGCAGTGGGTCCCAACTGCTAATTAACAGGTTTTGCCACTAATCTAAATGTTTGCTTACTTTGAACCTTGGCCTGACTATCAGAACAGTTAATTACACACAGTTTACCTTGCTAAGGAGATTATGTTACAAAAGTAAGGGAAAGACATGCTCTGGCATGATCGCAAGGGAAAGATTTACATTTGTAAGTTAACAGAGGAAAAAGCCCCCAAAACCTATGCTGATTTTTTCCTGAATGCTGTGATTTGGGTGCTTGTATGTGAACTATTACGGAAAGTTGTGTTAAACCACAAAAGCATTATGTTTAATTTTAGATGTGGCTGTGTTTCACGTCCGTGTCTTGTAAATCATCTTTAGTTAGTGACTGTTTCAGTCTGTCCCCTTGGTGAATCAGAATCTCTTGGTGCTGTTGCCGTTTGCTTGGGGTGCAAATACAGTTTTCCCAAACATCTCATACTCTACCTGTCACTATGTTTTAAGTCCTTAATGAGAAACATTAGGTGAAGGTTGCCTCAGCTTCTTCTACCCTGGCCTGCAGGGACAGACACCCATTTTACTTCCCTGATACTTCCATCATCTATTCTGGAATAACTTGAGCTGAGGTTTTGAATTCTGGCTCTCTTCATAGAAAGAGCTTTCCCAAAAGATGTTTGTATAGAATAGGGGTTGTTTGTAAAGGGAGATAGTTGGTAGAGAGTGTTTCACCTTCTGCAGGATATAAGGTGAGGATCAAACTCTGAATTACCCTGAAGAAATGCTTCCCTCACTTGTAACAGGGAAACTGCTGATCTCTGCCTTAATTAGCCCCCTAAAATTAGCAATATGATAACTCAGGTGGTGGTGGAGTGCATGTGAGCTGTGTACGTGAGTAACATATAATGTGGCTGTTGGATGTGTTGGTTAAACCTTCGATCATGGTAGCAGAGATCAGGGACATGTTCTGCAGCAGCAGCTTGCATCAGGCAGTGCAAGTGTATCACTGAGCTTCTTGTGAATGTATTGATTCTTAGGAGTTGTGACTGCCTTAAGCAGGTATCCAGGCTTGTCTGTGTAGTGCAAAACTGGTAGGTAATAGAACATTTCATTTGTGAAGTGTGTGAGGCTCAGGACAGCTGCAAAAGAGAGATCTTGAAAGATACTCTCAGTCTGTTAGCCATACAGTTGATAAACTAAAGGTATTTTGTTCATGCTATATGTGTTGGTATTCATGCTTGAAATCCAGCATTAATCTATAGGCAGGTGTAAATTGCCAAGTTTTATCTTGAATGGGCTGATAGAATTTGGCTTTTGTGGTTACATTTGTGGTGCAGAGTTTGATTCTTGCCAGCACTGCTCCTTTTTGGCTCAGTAACCATTTAATTTAAATGAAGGGCTGGTGCATTCATTCTGAGGCAGTAAAATCTCAGTTCTGTAGGAATATGGCTGTCTACCTATGGTTCACAAGTGGCTGGGCTTTTGTGATCTATGTCTAGGGTGGGTTTGGAAAGCTGTCATCTGCCACAGTTACCTTACCATACAGAGGTCTGCATCCTTCTTTTGAACATTTTACAAGTGTCTAAAGCAAAGCAAAGCTAGGAAGCCATTGCTTTGAAACAAACATCATTCTATTGTGACTGTATTTGTCCCTGGATATGTTCTGTTTCTCTGCTCTGCCTTCAAAAGTAGTGAGCTGGGGGAAGAGGAGTGTTTCCCTCAAGGGCAAGACTCTAGCTTTTGCTGCTAGAAAGAAGGCTGTCTTAACTCTTAAGGTGTGCTGCACAAAAGAGTTTTCTTCAGGTTTTACATGTACTTAGTGGTGTGGGGTAAAGGTGGGAGATAACCACAGTGTCAAGTTAACATAAAACTGTTTAGTTTGCAACATAGAGCCCTGTTTTTTTATAGTAGAAAAGTTACTTCTTTAAGTAGAGCAGCCATACAGATCTAAGACCTTCCAGCTTATGTTTTCGGTTTGGAGGTTTTCATTGTGGCTTTCTTCTTTCCTAAACATGACTAATTGTGGCTAGTTGGAACAGGAACATAATGACGTACTAATTAATGCTTCTGTGGGAATAGTTTTAAGCAGAAATAAGCATGTGTGGAAGTTTACTTCAACCGTAAGGGAAAAGGGGGTTGTGTTTTTGTCAAACTCCTACGCTACCTTTCTTCATCTGCCATTCCCAGCATGAAGGGGCTGCTCCCGGCCACACTCTCAGGTTGCATTTGCAGTTTACTGTTTCACAGCTCTTTCCAGGGGACAGAGATTTCCTGGTGCCTGAACAAAGCAGTGACTTAACATGCAGTTTCTATTAACTGCTTCTAAATCTCCAAATCACTGCAGTTGTAAAAATATTCATAGGTGCTGTGTAGGTATGAATTGCTCTGGTAGTGTGCATTTGCACAGAGAAAATGCATTTACACCCTTCCAAGTATATCTGAGGGAGGGGGGAAAAACCAACCAACTATCACTCTGATATAATTCACAAAGTGTTTTCAGGCATGGTCAAGGAAAGCAAATGTTAAATGGAGGAATGCGAGTTAGCTGGCAGCAACAGTGAGAAGTAATCGCTCAAAACCAGTGTTTCTAAAGGGATTTTATGAAGACCAATGCCAGGCCTGGTTCGGGTTTACATTTTTCTCTCTGATTTCAAAATAAATCACTTCTAATAAATGTTCACATTAAAGGAGATTGGCTGGTAGGGGGATTGAGTATAGCTGTCTCCATTACTTTGTAAGCTGGGCTGTTCTTGATAAAGTGCATTCTATTGTTGATAAATATGAGATCATATGTCTGAAAACAGAGAAAATTCTTCATATGAAGCGGGGTGTCTGTATTCTGACGAATAGCTATTGCCAAAATGAGCTCTTGAGTTCCACGGCAGTTTACAAGGACTTTTAGGGCTGTCTTGAAAAGACAGAGATGCTTATGCAGCAGAACAGATGTGCATGTTGGTTTGCTTTGGATATTGTACTTAGGAGCTTTCTAATGGGCAGTTGCCTCCAGTTCTCATGCCTGATTTTTCAGCAGCCTTTTTGAAGTACAGCTGAGGTTTAGCGAAAAC
Organism: Agapornis roseicollis; assembly: GCA_002631895.1. NCBI lineage: Eukaryota > Metazoa > Chordata > Aves > Psittaciformes > Psittacidae > Agapornis > Agapornis roseicollis. The sequence continues at coordinate 9,739 of NDXB01013276.1, read as the reverse complement.
CCACCAAAATTCTGTTGGTGTTTGAAAACGCTCCTGTGGGAGAAAATTAGAGGGTTCTGACTTACTAAAAAGGACTGGAACAGGCTTCATTGCAGCATGCTTCCGTAGGAGGAAAATGGTTGCTTTCAGAGGGCTTCTGATACAGTTGAAATACTTAGAGAAAGCATCATCTACTGTGACAACTCAAAAGGGACATGAGGCAGTATTTTTGATGGTCTGTGTGAATGAATAACCATTAGAACAAGCTTGAAGAGAAGTGACAGGTTTCTTGTGCAGTTCCTAATTGTGATGCTCTCATAGAGAATGTCCTTAGCAGAACACAACTCAGTGAGTACTGTCTTAGGGCAGCAATATGAGATTTGGCATCTTCTGGTATAATGTGAGATAAGACAAATGACTCAGTTGTCCATCCCCTCCCTAAATTCTGTTGAACTGGAAACAGACCCATAGTTTCTTTTAAATATGTTACTTGGGTTGTTTGGGGTATTTTTAAAGTAAATCATGAGTATTTTGCAAGAATCCTCCATCTTTAATGCCTCTAGATCTGTTGTTTAAGATTTATCCATTACGGGGCTATCTTTTATTGTATTTTGAATTCATTGTTGGCTATAATGCTCCTTAAGCATGTTCAGACAGCCACTTTTTTCTTTCTTCCTCCCTTCTATATACCATTCCCATTTTATTGGAGAATATTTGGGTCAGAGACTTTCATATGCAGCTTGAAGTTTACCAAGTTTCTTTCTAAAATTAACTGTTACTCTCATAAAACACGTACTCAAACTTTAATCAAGGGGGTTGAAGATATCCCTATGGTACTGGCTAACAGCTAACTGTATTACAGAACTGACTATAAATAAACTGCCGTATTAAAAGGTTTTGGTGTTTTGTTTTGGCTGCTTTTGAGTTGCTGAGGATGGTGGTTACAGTTGTGACTTCCACAAATGCATACTCTGGTTTTAATCAAGTTTTGTTTAAAGGTGGGGGAAGCAAAACCCAAAGAGTGTGCCTGAATCTGATAGTGTGTGTTGCAGGGTGTTTGCTTCCTTCAGTTGATGTTCTGTACAGAATTGACCCTACATGGCTGCTTTCTCTAACACGTGTGTTTAATCTTCAGATCTCGGATGGCCAAGGAGACGAGCGCTCAGAGTCTCCCTATGAAAGTGCTGATGAAACTCAGACTGAAGTGTCTATATCATCCAAAAAATCTGAGCGAGGAGCAGGAACAAAAAAAGAATATGTGTGTCAGGTGAGAGATGTCAGCTGCGGCAGTGACTGTTTCCTGAGGCTTCCTAGAAAAGGGCTTTTGAAATATGAAAATGACAATATTAGGCCAGAAACAGGTTTATCATGTGTGTCTGAGATGGCTGTTAGCAGTGAGGGTGCCATGCCAGTAATTGGAATTCTTCATTCCTAATTATTTCTTTTCCTTGACCTCCAATAAGTGACTTTTCCTTTCTGCCCGGCTTTCCACCTCTCTAAGATAAGCGTAATTTGGACCTCAGAGTAAGTGCATGAGTGTTGCCAGGTAACTAGTTAAATGACTGAGAAGAACTGCTCACTTATCTGTTCATAAAGAGGAGGAAGTAAAGCCTATTGGGTCCTGTTCTTCTGTGTGCGGCAGAGATTGCAGCCCTGCATTGGTAGCAGCATGCGTGTGGCGTGTTAATTGAAAGCAAAAAGCTTTCTCAGACTATTCTAGAAGAGTTCTTGGGTTATGAAATGATAACACAATACAAATGGACAGATCAAATGTGTTTCCACGAGACCGGGCACGCAGCTGTATTTTCATGTCTTGTAGCGGTGATGAGGTTATATCTATTTTTAGATGTTGGCTAATCCCTTACGTTCTGCCAGCATTGTTGTTCAGTTCATTTTTAGTTATGCTTGTGTCATTGCTAACCACTTGGACATGGAAGTGTCATTGTGCCACCTAGATTAATTTCCTTTTGGCAAGGAAAAGGAAAATAAGGAAGCTTTTTAACCCTGCTCAGATGCATCAGTGTGCTCAGGAAAATTCCTTAAAGCTTTGTTTCTTTTCCTTTTTTCTGTCAGTTTGTATTTAACTCCTGAACCGTGGTTCTATGAATGATGTTTCTAGCAGTTTAATGACTCCATTATTTGATTTCAACAACAGGAAAAGAGATTTTGAGGAGCAATATATGAAAAGGAATAAAGAAAACAATTTTTTTCCACATGTGAACTTTTCTTTAACATTCAATGCCTTTGTGTTGTAAAAGCTGTGTGAAAAAACAGGTGATCTCCTACTGTGTGAAGGACTTTGCTATCGAGCTTTTCATGTGAGCTGCCTTGGGCTCTCTGGAAGACCAGCAGGAAAATTCATATGTAGTGAATGTACATCAGGCAAGTCTGTCCCTTTCTATTAATATGAAAGAAATAGTTGTAGTTTTCCCATACATTGTTCTAGGAAATCCTTCTGTACCGAGTATGTATCCTGGGAGAAACCATACTTACCCTTTGGTGCCTGACAGGGTGGGAGTTCATACAGTACCCACTGAGTGTGCCATGGTTTAGAAAGCTCACACTGTTTTCAGGGAGAACCTCTTGCAACTTGGCTGATGTGGTCTGAATTCCATAGCCTTAATAACTGCAGAATATTTGCTCTCTGAGTGCAATTACAGATGAGATTTATAAAGTCTGTCACAAAGGCTTAAGAAATCCTAGGAAAAAAGCAGCAGGTGAAACGTTTTAAGGCCTTTTTCAGTCCTTTGTGCTTATACCAATCTTTTGCTTTTCCTATTAAAAGACTACTTTATTGCTATTAATTTCATCTGCTTTTAATCCTATAATAACTGCTTGAAAGTTCTTAATCACAAAACTTATGTAAAAGATTTGCGTTCTTGCTCATAAGCTCATCTCAGTACACGCAGTAAACCTTGCTGGAGCAAGGCTGCTTCAAAATAAAGCTGTTCCAAGTGGTGCAGAGAGAAGATTAGAGGATGCTTGTCCTTGGTTTGTGGACCTACTTTAAATAGCATGGGCTCACAGACAGCCCATCATCCTGGTTCATTGGTTTAATAAGAAAAATATCAAAAAATACAGTCTTGCTCATGTACTGAGGCTTATAAATAAGAATGTAAAAGCAGGTTGGTGAGGCTTTGGGCATTGTGCACTTGTTAACTGCAGTGAGTTTGCATTGTGACTTTATCTGAGCAGATGAGTATTTAACACTGAAGAGTTAAATGGGTTGCTGCATCAAATAATAGAACTTGGGTTTGTTTAAAACAAAACCCCCTCCCTCATGCATAACAAAACCAACAGAAGCATTTTGAATTCACGTTTGGGTGACAGATCTTTTCCTTACTTTTGCCACTAGGTGTGCATACGTGTTTTGTGTGCAAGGAGAAAAAGGCAGATGTGAAACGCTGTGTCGTGTCTCACTGCGGGAAATTCTACCATGAAGCCTGTGTGAAAAAATTCCATCTCACTGTGTTTGAGAACAGGGGGTTTCGATGTCCTCTCCACAGCTGCCTGAGTTGTCATGTTAGTAACCCCTCACATCCACGGATTTCAAAAGGTAGTTTCATTTTACGTTTAGATGACTGATGAATTAAGTCTGTGTGTGGTATGTTAAGGTAAGGAAGCTGTCCATTTAATAGCTGCTGCCTGCAGGTTTAAAAATAAGGATTGAATACATTTTAGTCAACATTGGCATGTACCTTGTGTTCTATTTATTTAACTAGCTTTCTATTTGCTATATTTATAACCATGGTAAGAGAATGAAATCTAGAATGCCTGTATGATGAGGAGAGACAGGCTGAGCAGAGCAAGGGCAGGACCTGGGAATGTGCAAATCCTGCAGCAGGGCTCGCTGGATGTGGAGGCGTTTGATCCTGTGCATATTTTTAGCTTTGGGCAACATCTGTAGACAGAACTGCATGAGGAAAGCTTGCCTACCCTGCTGTGCATAGTTAAAACCTTCACATTTAAATACATTAATGCTTTAAATGCAGTATAGGGTTCTTTAAAAGCTGTTGTTAATTCAGTACTGTTGCTAAATGCAAATGTGCAAACTCTGAAAGCATAAGGGATGTATTTCTGTGTGTGTATGCAGCCTACCTGAGGCAGTACTACCGTGTTTTAGCTCAACTAAGAAATCAGTTTTGTTCCAAAATAATATGGCAGTGTTCTGCTTTGCTAGGAAAGATGATGCGTTGTGTTCGCTGTCCTGTCGCATACCATGCTGGAGACGTTTGCATTGCTGCGGGATGTGCAGTCATCGCTTCCAACAGCATTGTTTGTACGAATCATTTCACTGCCATGAAAGGAAAAAGTCATCACGCGCATGTCAATGTGAGCTGGTGCTTTGTGTGTTCAAAAGGTAAAGTGATGGAAAACTCCTTCACAAATGCAGCAGCAAAATGATTTATTGTTCAGTTTAAATGCTATTGTACTGATCAGTTTATAGAGAATTATTAACAATCTCTTTCTTTAGAGATCTGTGAGGTATTAGCTTCAGGTCAGCTTGTGCTGCTTCAGATTTTTGAGTATCCCTTTTTTGCAGATAGAATTTATTAAGGAATGGTTTCATTTGGACTTTGTCCAGCAACCAGAAGCCAATTTAATTCTTTACCAGAGACACTTAATGAATAACATTTCTTTGTTCTTTCTCCCCATGTTCAATGTACTGAAGCTTTTTGTGTTTCTTTATTGCTAATACGTAATATTAAAACTAAATAATTTAAGAGTTGCTTTTAGCTTAGCTGCAGACAGCAAATTGAATCAGTATTTGTTGGTGCTGGAAGTGCCGCTAATTAAGAGTGGTTTGGTTTATGACTAGCAATAAATCTATTTCTTACTGAGCCCCACAAAATGCACAGTGCTGATTAAACTGTGGCAGTGGAAGTTAACCTGATTTGTTAACAAATTAATATGCAGCAGCTTTTAAACTGCAGCTAACTTTGCACTTGATAATTCATGGAACAAACTAACAACCTCATTCCCTCTTTCTCCCCCCAGGAAGGAAAGCATAACAAAACCTCTTGGCAACATTTTACATACAGTGAAATATTAATATATATTAAACTGTGTTAAGCATATTTTAGCCATTAAAGTAAAACAAAGTAATTATAATTTGTGGTGCATTATTCTGGCTTTTTTATTGCTAGCTTGCTTGTTATTTTGTATGCATTGTTAATCTGAGTCTGCCAGGCATTCAAATTAGTAAGGACCTTTTGGGTTTTGGACATAACTAAAGGTTACATCTTTGTTGCAAGCCAGCATGGTTTAACCATTTATTTTCTAACTGAACCTATTGCACTGCCTTAAACCTGGTTTTATGTTTGTCTCTATGTTTTGCAACCTTTGTTTTTCCTTTCTGTAAAGGAGGAAGATTGTTGTGCTGCGAGTCGTGTCCTGCAGCCTTTCACCCAGACTGCTTAAACATCGAAATGCCGGACGGGAGCTGGTACTGCAATGACTGCAGGGCAGGGAAGAAGCTCCATTTCCAGGATATTATTTGGGTTAAACTGGGAAATTACAGGTCTGATGAACAGATTTATTTTGTGTTACAGTACTGGCATGTCTAATTAAGGAGCATACAATTGGTTGTTTCTGTTGGGCAGCTTTGCTGCACACAGATTTCTCATTCCTCCTTAAGCTAGAGACCCCATCTCCTTGCAATCTTCAAGTCATACTGCTGCTCTCAGCCAAAGCATTACCCATACAGGACTGCTTGTAGTCTTCTGACATCAGCTTCCAGTGTATGAGTCTTCAACCCTTTTTGTTTCAGAGATCTCTTCAAATAATTAAGCTGGTTTAATTTGTCATTGGCTAAATTACTACCTTGCAGGCTGGGAGATAAGTCACTCAGATTGTCAGTGTTTCACACTTCACTGAGATTTGAGTGAGATAGAGGTGGGTGGGGTTTATCCTAGGAAGCATTAATAGCTATTATCTGCTGTCTCTTGATCTTTGACAATTACAGTGATTACAGGCCTGTTAAAGATGATGTTTTTGTTAACCAGATGCAAGGATCTTTATGTGTATGCTCAACTTGCAGGCAGTGGAAGTCCCACAGTTTTAAGTGTTGGGCTTTCTTGCTCTAGACCTGTCTTAGTGGGGGGAGGAAAGGATTTTAATCCTCTTGGATCTTGGAAAAAATGGTCAGTTGCTGCTGTTCAGGGTGATTTGGTTAAACTGTCACTTGCAGAAAGATCTTGACTAAAATGCTGTATTGTTTTATTTGTACTTCTGTGCTAGATGGTGGCCGGCAGAAGTTTGCCATCCGAAAAACGTTCCCCCAAATATCCAGAAAATGAAGCATGAAATCGGAGAATTTCCTGTGTTTTTCTTTGGTTCTAAGGATTACTATTGGACACACCAAGCACGGGTGTTCCCTTATATGGAGGGAGACAGAGGGAGTAGATACCAGGGGATCAAAGGGATTGGAAAAGTCTTCAAAAATGGTACATAGCTAAAGCTAACGAGTGATCTGGTGATACGCGTGCTTTGCTTTCTCTCCACATAGCCTTGGGCCTGGTTTTGTACATTTGTTTTACAATATTAGATTAAAACAATGGTTTTGGTGTCCTGGGCAGCAGTCACTGTTACTAACTTTGAATAAAAGCACTATTTGCATGGCTTGTAAAAGCCTAGCATCTAATTGGAATTATTTCTAATGATTTTTACTTTCCGTAAAGGAAGTGATGAGTGTAACTGGGAGGCAGAAAGAGTTGATACTTGTTAAGGACATTAACACTCCAGAACCATTGTTTCCAAGAAAATGGAATGATAGGATGAGGAAGAAAAGGGTGATTCTCTAACACACATGGGAATGAGCCTTTTCTGATGATACAACAATCTGTTCTAGCTTTGCAAGAAGCTGAAGCTCGATTTCGAGAAATAAAGCTACAGCGAGAAGCCAAAGAAACCCAAGAAAGTGAACGCAAACCTCCACCATACAAGCATATTAAGGTAAAGTTTGAGGAAATTCCCCTGGGCACTCAAAGGTCTAAGGCAGCACTGGAGATGTAGAGCTGGATGGTGAGGTGGGGAGGAGAGGTGGTAATGATGTGCTGGCAATTGTGTTTTCACAGCCGTGAGATGATGGAAGTTTGCTTCCATTGGAGCATCATTGCAGAAATTAGTAAGCACTGTAATAACTCTTGCAGTAAATTCCAGTGTTTTTAAGTGATGTTTGAACTATTTTAATGTATTATTCAGGTGAATAAACCTTGTGGTAAAGTGCAGATATATACTGCTGATATTTCTGAGATTCCCAAGTGCAACTGCAAACCCACAGATGAAAACCCTTGTGGCTTCGATTCCGAGTGCCTAAATCGGATGCTGATGTACGAATGCCATCCACAAGTTTGTCCAGCAGGAGAGCGGTGCCAAAACCAGTGCTTTACAAAGCGACAGTACCCAGAGACAAAGATCATCAAAACCGATGGGAAAGGTTGGGGTCTGGTTGCCAAGAGGGACATCAAAAAGGTATGAATTGTTCCTGAAGAGCAGGGAACTGGGGACTCGGGATGTTGTTTGTGGGTTTGGTATATACTTTACTAGTGATACCTGGTATCTTTCAGGGAGAGTTTGTGAATGAGTACGTTGGTGAGCTGATTGATGAAGAGGAATGTATGGCAAGAATCAAATATGCACATGAAAATGATATTACCCACTTCTATATGCTTACTATTGATAAGGTAGGGTATTTTACATTTTTCCAGTATTTATTTATAACATTATTTTCATTCCTTTTCCTTCTGTTGATCACCTTGATAAAGTGCTCGGCTCCTTTTGATGTCCCACACTTTCATATATTCCTATTGTTGTATCTTCTGTGCCTACTTGCTCCATTCTTTATATATATATATAAAAATGCATATATACATATATATGTGTATTTATTTCAGATATATGTATATAATACATCTCATTAGTTCTAACTGCATAATGTAATAAAGTATATATTAAGGTCTATAAATTGTGCTTTGTTGCTTGTGATCAAGTACAACAGAAGTATGTATCTGCCTAGTCTTGAAAGGAAGAATGATGCTTTTGGGAAATAGCAATTATAGAATTGGATGAATTATTATTAGCAATCCTTTTAATAACATCTCAACAACAACACAAATTCTCACTGGAGGGTAGCATGGAATATAGTTGTGAGGCTGTGTCCTATACTGAGCATTTAATAGTTTTCACAACTATCTCTCCCTTTGTCTAGAGCAAAACCAGGCTTGTGCTTCTGTGCATACTCTGTTCAGAAAGCACTGTCTGCATTAGCAGCCAGCCAGCACTCCACAAATTGATTCTGCAGCAAATTAATCCAGCAGATGAATTAACACAGAACATTAATCCCACATCTGTAGTTTTCTATGCATGCCTCTGAGAATTTTATTCCTGCGAAGGGGAAGAAAGTGGAGAACCTGGACAGGAGGGGTATAGATTATATGGGGGGTGGGTATTGTGTGTATATATATATCATATTGCTTCACGACCAAACAGATACCTAGGAGAAAAACCAAAGTTGTCTGTCAGTCCTGCATGTTCTTTCACTCCTAATCACCCTTCTTTTGCTCGAGACTGTCCTGTTCTGTGTTTCCACAGCTACTGTTCTCATTAGTCCTGTTAACAGAGGAGTTCCTGCAAAGGAGTTATCACTTAAGAATGATGAAACCATGTTTCTCTGAACACATAAGTTTCTCACCCCTCTACTAAACTGACATACAACATCAGTACATTAAAATGCTGAACTGAACATGTATTTGACTCATACTGTAGTTAATAAATGCTCATCATGGTTCTATCTTTCAGAAATACCCACTTATATGCAATTAGAGACCACATGCATGTAGTCTTGACAATCATACATGTGCACTCTAATAAAAATCAGTTAAAAGGAAAATTTAATAGTATTTCATAAATAAGCAAAGCTTTCTTAATCAGCTCTTCAGAGAAACGCAGTTCTGGCTATTTCATGACTTTATTTTGTTAATGTCTGATATGTTTGGTGGAGATAGAATCATAGAATAGTTAGGGTTGGAAAGGACCTTAAGATCATCCAGTTCCAACCCCCCTACCATAAGCAGGGACACCTCACCCTAGACCATGTCACCCAGGGTTCTGTCCAGCCTGGCCTTGAACACTGCCAGGGATGGAGCATTCACAACTTCCTTGGGCATCCCATTCCAGTGCCTCACCACCCTAACAGGAAAGAATTTCTTCCTTATATCCAATCTAAACCTCCTCTGTTTAAGTTTGAACCCATTACCCCTTGTCCTGTCACTACAGTCCCTAATGAAGAGCCCCTCCCCACCATCCCTATAGGCCCCCTTCAGAAAGGGGAAGGCTGCTATGAGGTCTCCACGCAGCCTTCTCTTCTCCAGGCTGAACAGCCCCAACTTTCCCAGCCTGTCTTCGTATGGGAGATGCTCCAGTCCCTTGATCATCCTTGTGGCCTCCTCTGGACTTGTTCCAACAGCTCCATGTCCTTTTTATGTACTGCACACAATACTCCAGGTGAGGTCTCACGAGAGCAGAGTAGAGGGGCAGGAACTAAAAGGTAATTTTATGTAGGGATAAGATTTTTGTTTAGTTTACCAAGAGCCTGGTTTTGCTTGAACTAGGCTTACTGGGGAAGGAAAGCTGTTGAGAAACTGGTAATCTCTTCAGGTAATCACACAGTGACTTGGGAAATACCACAAAATTCAGTGTTTGTAAATGCATCACAACTTTGTAAATGCAGAGTGTCCTGGGTTCAGCAGTTGCAGTCAGT
>NDXB01013275.1:22577-35972 GCA_002631895.1 Agapornis roseicollis | reverse complement strand
GATTTTGCCAGGCACAGAGGTGAGACTTACTGGTCTGTAATTCCCTGGGTCATCCATTTTCCCTTTTTCCAGTCGTCGGGAACTTCACCTGATTGCTGTGATCTCTCAAATGTGATGGCCAGTGGCTTAGCAACTTCACTCACCAGCTCCTTCAGGACCCGTGGATGGATTTCATCAGGTCCCATGGACTTGTGTACATTCAGGTTTTTAAGATGGTCTCGCACCAGATCCTCTCCTACAGTGGGCCCAAGGTCTTCATTCTCACAGTCCCTGTGTCTGACTTCCAAGACTTGGGGGGTGCAGTCAGAGCCTTTCCCATTGAAGACTGAGGCAGAGAAGTAATTCAGAACCTCAGCCCTCTCCAAATCCTGCATAGCCAGTTCATCCGGTAGCTTCCAGAGGGGGCCTAAGTTGTATCTGGTCTGTTTTTTATTTGCAGTGTACCTGTAGAATCCCTTCTTGTTATCCTTAACATCCCTTGCTAAGCTTAATTCTAAATGGGTCTTAGCTTTCCTTACGTGGTCCTTAGCTTCCTGAACAACATCTCTGTATTCATCCCAGGCCGCCTGTCCTTGCTTTCACCTTTTATAAGCCTCTTTCTTCCTTCGAATTTTTCTCAGCAGCTCCTTATCCATCCAAGGAGGTCTCCTGGCCCCCCTGCTGCACTTCCTTCTAGTTGGGATGCAACACTCCTGAGCTTGTAGCAGGTNAATTTTTCTCAGCAGCTCCTTATCCATCCAAGGAGGTCTCCTGGCCCCCCTGCTGCACTTCCTTCTAGTTGGGATGCAACACTCCTGAGCTTGTAGCAGGTTATCCTTGAATATCATCTGGCAGTCATGGGCCCCCCTGCCATCTGGGGCTATATCCCATGGAACCTTACTAAGCAGGTTCCTGAAGAGGCCAAAGTCTGCTCTGTTGAAGTCCACAGCAGTGAGCTTGCTGCATGCTCTTGTCACTGTCCTGAGGATATCGAATTCTACCATCTCGTGATCACTGCATCCAAGGCTGCCCTGGAGCATCACATTTCCAACAAGCCCTTCCCTGTTGGTGAGCACGAGGTCAAGCAGGGCACCTCTCCTTGTTGGCTCCTCTATTACTTGCAGAAGGAAGTTGTCTTCCACACAATTGAGGAACCTCCTGGATCGCTTGTGCCAGACTGTACCATCACGCCAACAGATGTCTGGGTGGTTGAAGTCCCCCATGAAAACAAGGGCCTGTGAGCTTGAGGCTTTTCCTGTTTCTCTGTGGAGTGCTTCATCCACAGAGTCCTCTTGACCAAGTGGTCTGTAACAGATCCCCACAGTTATGTCTCCCATCACTGTCTTCCCTTTAACCCTGACCCACAAACTCTGTTAACGGCTCACCTGTCCCCAGAGGGAGTTCCATAGTCTCCAGCCCATCTCTAACATAAAGGACAGATCCCCCTCCCTGCCTACCAGGCCTTTCTTTGTAAGTTTTAGCTATGCAATCATTTAAGCATTCACACATCCCAGAACGGTACCAGAGACATCAGTTGTGAATCCTTGGTTTTTGAAAAGTGGCTCTGGTCTCCAGTCTGGATGTTCTAGTGCATCGTGTGATGTGATTCAAGGCTGGAAAACATCAAAAGAAGCAAGATGGGACAATTGGGATGACCTATTCTGGGTAGGCAATCCTTACCACCATCTTTCCAGGAAAGCAAGCCATCTGTTTTAAAATTACCAAAGAAGGATTCCATAAGAACTTTTATTTTTTAAATACATGCAAGGAAAGCATCTATGCACGTTAGGTCTTCTAGTTTTATTAGAATTATTTTTTCTTGTAATACCCCTTCCTCTGTCACAGTTCTGGTGAATTTGAAGACTTAATGTTCTTGCAGGTACAGTGCATGAGACTTTACACACACTATCTCATGCCCTTGACTCCATCAACAGGCTTTTTGTGCTTCTTGACACAAGTAGTCCTGTGTTCCCCATTCTGCTTAGTGTGATCTGCTGATGTTTCACTGTCCTTGCTTGCACTGTGTCTGGATGCAGTCCTTAGAGTGTGTGTGTTAGCATTTCTCCTCTGTTGAATAGCCTGTGTGGACACTGAGACCAAAAGTAGCCTGGGGGAAAGGCAATTGGGAGGAAGTACAGGAGTATTAAAGGGTCAAAGAGAGCAAGGTGTGGAAAGGATAGGATATCCCATTGTTCTGTCAGAAACATTTAGTCTTCTCTAACAATAAAAAGAAAGTCTGTAGTTGCACGAGTTATTTTTAAAGTAGCTCTTATTTGTGAAGCTAATGAGAACATAATTTATTAATAATCACTTTTTGTGTGTGTGAGGGGAGGGTTCAGTTCCTTGTAGTCCTATAGGCTGGTTTGTTGCTTCTTCCTTGCCCAGCACAGCACAAATACAGCATACATGCTCACCATATCTAATGTGTCAACAGCTCTGTACAACTTTCAGCTTATCTTTTTGAGGTTGTGTAAGCCAGTGTTAGACGCTTATCTTCACTCATGGTCACAAGTTTATTATGGCCTAAAAGCAAACCAAGTTTGTCAGGTTATTTGTGTCCCTGACACCTCCTGGAGCTTTTGAACAAAGGTGGCACTTTCAGCTGTTGTCAGAGTCATCAGGAAAGATGATGATAAATATTGCACATCCAGATGATTTGCCTTTCTCAGGAAACAGCTGTCTCAGTTTTGTTAATCCTCTGAGTCAGGCAGAGTCCAGCATTGATTATGGGGACGTCTGTCTCTGACTGTACTATTGCCCCTTTTAAATTATAACACCACTGGCCAAACATAGCACTGATGCTTTAACCTTACGTGTAACTGATGTATAACCTTCATGATACACCGCCTGGATCAGGTGACTTAAGGGCATATGGTGCACTTGTGCCTTGTCTTAAAAGCTTGAGTTTGTTCCTCTCTGTAGCTACCATGTATTAAGTCTAGCTCTGTGCAGGCTGCATGAGGGGTCCCAGAGGTTTTGGGAAGCAGACTGACAAATGCTTATACAGACTGAAGTCTGTAAGCCCCTGTCAGTGTAAAACGGTGCTGTGGAAGGAGGAGAGTTAGCTCACTTGCATTGGGTTTTCTGCCCTGGGCTGCTGCCTATACCAGCTTAAGAGCAGACCTGGCTGAAAAGTAACATGCTTCACCCATTGGGGAAGGACTTCTTGTTGCTCAGAGCTAATGCATGCCTCTGAAATAAAGGTTAACTGAAGTTTTATCATGACTTCCCAGCACACTAGCAAAGATCAACTGTAACTTTTTTTGAATGAAATCTCATGGAGAATATGTTGAATCTCTACTTCTCTGGTGGGCAGCTCAGGTAGGTAACCAAGAGCAAGCTGTTGGCTGAAGTGTAACTGAGTGCTGGCCCAGGAACACTGGGATTGTGCTGTTTACAACAAGACTTGAAAGTAACTTGGCAAACCTGACTTCCTGCAGAATGTAGCTGAACTGGGCAGGTGGGAAAGTGACTGTGGCTTCTTAAATGGTGAAATATGGCAAAAGAATTGATTGAAGATGAATGATGACTAAAACTGGTCTCGTAGCACTGAGGCTGCTGTTTGGGATAACAGTTTCCTCTATCAGCTCACTGAGGATTCAAGTAAAAGTAAGCAATTGCAGTAGTGTTATTTGGGTATCAGGAGTAATTCAGAGACCAGCGGCTATGCTGCAAATTGTTCATAATTTCTTAACTAATGGTTTGTAAGTCACAAACAGAAATCTTGGTCTGCTAGAAAAGGTGCTTCAAATAATAGAGCATTTTCTGATCCCATAAATCTAATGGTTGATCTAAGCAGAATGTGATTTTTAAGTTTATGAAAATAATGAATGTGGTTTATATTAACTTACTTTCTGTACCATGGTCCTTTAGTATTGCTTTGAATTTCTCTTGAATTGCTTGATAATTTTTTTGGCTAGGCTTTGTTTTTATCAGTTAGTAGTACAGGAATCAAATACGTAGTGGGGTGTGGGGGAGGTTTGCAGAGTAGTCTGAAGTATTTCATTAAGTTGTAGGGAGGTTTTGGCACACCTGAGCTATGCTGCTTGTTGCTAGGCTACCACCAGCCTTATAGCTAGAATTGAATTAAAATCCATGTTGGATTTCCTGATGATTTGCAGTGCATCTCTATTTTGTTATTTGGCATATAATTAATCAGATGCTTGAAGCAAAAATTATAGTTTTTCCGCCTTTGGGCTTTCAGCAAGCTAATTATTTTTGTGGAGCTGCTTTTGCTAATTATGCAGATGCCTTATTCTGGGACAAATATATTTTCAGCATGAAAGAGTCAGTAATTGCCAGCTAGTCAGCTGCTGTATTTGTGTGGCATTGTGCGATGATCCTTAGTTGGATGTGATACAAAGAGAGGCTATTTGAGATAAATAGAGACTACAAGAAATTCATGCTGTATGGGTTTCCTTGGTATTATGTCTGGAAAACCTGAACATAAAGTGTACAGCTGTTTCATGTATCTGAACTGTCTTTATCAGACCTGGATATCAGAACAGATAAGAATGAAGTAAGTGAAGTACTGAGAGATACAGGCTTATAGGAAATTATGACTCAAACTTGGTGTTGTGGGGGGGTTTTTATGCTCATGATCATTGCAATATCATAATATGACATTCCTTGATGTAAACCCCCATTTTTTTTTACTTAAGTCACAATTTTGGGGAAATGATTCTACTTTGGTGCATGTAGGATTACTGTGGTGATGAGCCAGTATGGTGAGGATTGAACTTCCTCGTCTATGTTGAATTTTGACTTTACTGGTGTCCTGGGTTCAGCAATTGCAGTCAGCTTTTCTCCTCCTTAGTAGCTGGTGTTTTGACTTAACCCAGGAACAAGGCTGATAAGGCCGATGTTTTTGGTTGTTGCTAAGCAATGTTTGCCCTGANTTGCTTTGCTAAGCAATGTTTGCCCTGATCAAGGACTTTGTGAGCCTCATGCTCTGCCGGGGAGGAGGGGAGGCCGGGAGGAAGCAGGGACAGGACCCAAACTGACCAAAGAGGTATTCCATACCATAGCACGTCATGCCCAGGATGTAACGGGGAGTTACCCGGAAGGAGGGGGAACTTCCCTGTCAGGCTTGTTTTCAGCAGGTGGTATTGTACCCTCTTCCCTTGTTTTCCTTGTCGTTATTATTATTGGTGGTAGCAGCAGTGATTTGTGTTATACCTTAGTTACTAAACTGTTCTTATCTCAACCTGTGGGAGTTGCATTCTTTTGATTCTCCTCTCCATCCCTCTGGAAGCAGGGGAGGGCAAGAAAGGGGGGTTGAGTGAGTGGTTGAGCTGTGTGGCTGTGTTTAAACCACGACAGTTCTTGGAAGAGCAAGATGTAGGGATAGTGGAGGTAGCAGTGGTCTTGGGCTGCAAGGAAATCAAAACAGGTCCTAAAGCCAGAAGTCTGGAGCTGAGATCTCCTGCACAGATACTTGCACTGAGTAAGGTAAGGAGAGGATGCAGTTTCAGTAATTGCCTATGTAAGTTCTAAGAGTAAGCAAGCTAATCAAAATAATGCTAAAATAGCAGATGTGATAATTCTCTTTACTGAAAGCCTATGAAGAAGGAGCAGTGTTATTCTTTAGTAGAACTACTTCTGTATTTGAAATATTATTTGAGGAAAATATGCTATTTGCTGAATGAATTCTCTTTATGAAGTTGAAAACTTGAGCAATTAGATGGAAACTGGAACAGTTCTAGATTCCTGTGTTTTGCTGGTAATAAAGCTGAGTCACTGAATACTATTTTGATATCTGTTATAAGGAGGACAAATCACCCACATTTTTGAAGCAATTCCGTGCATCTGTGGGTGTGGTATTGCTTGTTTGTCAATGCACATCCAAGCAGCAGAATTACAGACTGGAAGGAGGGGTGGCTGTCTGTGTTAACACAGATTGATTTAGAAGCAACAAACATAACTCCTTGTGCAGTTCAGTTCCCATTATGGCTTGTTCTGTATGAATACTGTTTTTTGAGTGGAAATAGAAAGAAGTTAAAAATATACTTTCACTTGCACAGGGGCAGAGATAGCAGTAATGTCTGAGTGATATCTGAATGAGTACTATGAACTCATAACTATTCTATGATTCTATGATAGCACACATCCTTGTGCAAGGTATAAATGGACAAGATGAGCTCTGCGCCTTTTGTATTACACACCTTTGTAAACAAGCACATTACTGCTTCCTGGATTTTAGACTCTAATATTGAGAAGAGAGGGATGTGAGCAAGTGGGCATAGGAGGATGCATGGGGCTCAGCTGAAAGCAGGCTTTTATTTTGGAGGAGAGGTGGCAATCATTGCCTGCTAGGTCACACTGAGTGAGGGTGGAGAGTTTGCTGGTGGCGAAGTTGCTGAGAGATGTACGGTAGGGCTGCTCCTGGAGCACAGTGCTCTCCCCCAGCATCTCACTGGCACTTCGGATAATGACTACAGGGAAAGGTAGGTGCTAATGAATGTGCCACGGTGGGGGGATGGGTGGGTTAGTGTCTGAATATTTGCCTGTCAGATTTCCTTTTTAATGGTCTGAAGAGATTGAAGCAATCTTGCAGTAATAGTGGAACTTTAAAAAATAGCTGTAAGCATCTGTAGCCTGGTGGCATCAAGCTCAGTTTAAGCTTTCATAAAATATGATAAATGATCCGTTTGGTGGAGCAGGGGAAGATGATGTGTGTGTATATATACAGGAACAGAACAGGTTTTGAGAGGTGAAGGTCAGGTATTTTTGGATACCCTTCCTGGTCTGTGATGTTTTTGAGTGATCCCTGAGGCTTTCATTCCCTACCTGTTCCCTTTTGCAGCATCAACTTGGAAGATTTTTTAAATTGGTTATAAGTACTTTTTACTTAGTATTGAATCATAGTTCCAAGAATGTGCCAAATGGAGACATTGCTGCCTTTTCTGCATTTTTTGTTTTAACTGCATTTCTGTAACAGAAAGGATATATATCTGCAGAAGTCAGAGGGGGCTGGAGGGGACTAGGTGAAATGGAAAGGCAGAGGAACTCTGTGTCTATTCATCTGTGGAGAGCTACTTTACAGCATGAGTGCATGTATTGCATTTATTTTTGGTGCATCAGAAGCCTGTGCTTTTTGTCTTAGCATTTGAAGGAAGTGATTTCTGTTAGACATCTTTTCAAAAGCTGCATCCTTTTCTTGCCTCTCTTCTCTCTGTTCAGTGTACCTGTTCTGTTGAACTCCGTATTACACTGTGAATGTAGCAGACTAAATTTAGGAAGTGTGAGATGGTCAGTATCTGAGTTATATAGACTTTGGTTTTGTATTGATTTTTTTTTTTTTTGGGTCCTTTTGGAATAGTATGGTTTCACAACGGCATTTATTACACATATTTTTAGAGCAGGCAGGGGATGTGTGTGTGGTGTTACTTGTGAACAGCAAGTAAATGCCTTCCAACTCCAGGAGTAAACCACCAAAATCTATCTAGGTTGGTTCTCTTCTCATCACCTGCATCACCTGTCAATGGACAGTGTCACTGTTTACAGCTGAGATACCCTTTCACTCTGGCTGTTCCTTTCCCAGTCAAAAGAGCAGTTCTTAAATTATTTTCCCAGATTTGGAATTGTATTGGATAATTAATGTACTTAACTGCTTATTAAAGAAAACAAGCCCATATTTGTTGTTAATGAAGTGTAATGATTTCATCATGCTGTGAACTTCTCAGCTTTGGAAGATCGGCTGGTGGAACGAAGAGCCTGGAGCCATAGTCCAGCTAGTCTTATCTGCTGGGAAATGTCTTGACCTCCAGGTCACCATTGGTTGAATTGTGGTAGTAGCAAATGTCAGAAGAAAAGTAAGTGTGTAAGTTGTTAGTGCTATTGTGTCTTCTGGATTGACTCCAAAGTATCTTGATCTGAGGGTTCCCTTGCAATGAAGCAGTATACCAGAATTACTTTGGTTATTTGTGTATCATCACTTCCCAAATCCCTGATGGTTTTATATGAACACATAAATGCTCTTTTGGCAAAGCTTTAGTGTAACCAAGCAAACCACTCTACTGCTGCATTTCATGGTATTTCCAACAGACATGAATGAAATGTAGTCTAGAGGAGTGGCAGCTAAATGGTGAGATGGTGCTGTTTAATGTCGACCTCGTGAACAAAAGATCAACATGCACAATTCCATTAACACTACTGGAGGTTAAATGCATAAATAGCCTGTATTTCTGGAGATAAGCTCTTCTCTTCCCCTTTGTTAAAAGTACCATGTGAATCTGAGGGACCTCAGTGGTTATCTTACAGAACGTGTTACAAGGATGAACCTGGAGTGCAGTGTCTGTAAAGAAATTTGGAATGAATCAGAAAAGATCCTACACCCTTCCCATGCAGACTGCAGTAATGTCTGGTAAAGCTGTTGGAGGTGATCACATTTCAGTAATGTGTAGCAGTGTTGTTATTTCTCTGCTGTGGTTTTGTCCTCCAATTTCTTGTGTGTCTTTTGGTGTCAGGTTGGTTTCATCTGTAAAATAAAGCCTCAGAGCTGCAGTGGTGGTTGTCTTTATCTGGACCAGTTTCCTGGTATCTTGTCTGTTTCTTTGCCCAGCTGGCTCTCCATTGTAGATCTTTTGTAGAGCAATCTTAACTCCACTGACAATTTCAGAGGAAAGGACTAACTCTAAATCTCATGGGTTTGATGTTAACTTTGTCATTCATTATACACAGCATCTTCCAGGGGCAGATTTGTCAATAAGATGGTCATATGCATGCATGTGCACCACATATCAATCATTCTGAATGCAGCAGTGATTTTTAGGTTTTAATTCTCAACAGTTCTCTGAGAGATGGGAGTACAAATTACTCAAATATCCTAAAGGAAGGCTTGCAATCTAAGGGCAACACGTTGTATGTAAAGTATTCTATACTTGTATATTCTGCACATTTGTGAAGCTTATTTGACGTGTTTGTTTATGTATTTCACACACTCGGGCTTCAGCACTTGTGGAAGCGCAGTCAAGTACATCAGTGAGCACAAGTGAAGGTGTCACATGCTTTCTGCTGCTGTGGAAAGAATTACAAAAGTGTGCTTGACATAAGAGACTTTGCCTGAGGCTTGCAAATAGCTCAGGCTCCACAAAAAGTGGTGAAGGGGTGGTGAGCGTCTTCCTTCTCCCTTTTTGTATGTTGGCTGGGTGCTGGGTTCTTGAGAGTAGTCTCCTGATACCTCTTCTAAGTGAATGCTCTGGGCTATTTCTATATAGAATCACTGTCCCAGTTAGAATTAAATTGCTGTCCTTAATCAGCAGCCTCAGCAAAGGCTCAAGACTGCTTGGGCAGGGGGGAGGGGAAATTAAATTTCTTGCACCTCTTGTGGAGCACTTTGAACTGCTATGCTACTGCTCATTTAGTCAATGAGATCTGTTTTCAGGTTGAGCATGTAACAAGTGAACTGAGTTTAGCTGCTGTAATTAGCAGCTTCCTAATTAGCACCCATTCCTTAGGGAATGGGTGAACTACAAGATAGGCTTCTGTGGGCAGTAGAAGTACATGAGATGTGTGTCCTAATGGTGACAAAAAGCATCCCTGTCCTTGCAGAACAGGATGTGTATAGTCTAACTGCAGTAGCTGCACTTTCTATAAGCATGAGATTTTGTTCAGGTGTCTAGACTGAAAAGCACCTGGGTGGTTTCTAGAAAAGCCAAGAGCAAATGCTTGCAGGCTTAAAGGTCTTCTCAAGTGTAATCACTTTTCATATTGAAATCATTAACCTTAGGCTGGATGAGATTAGGCTACCAAGTCTGCAGATGGTGTATGCAGTTTTAACATACAGTGATAGAACAACAATTGCAGTTACAGCCATGTGAGTTGAGGGCATGAAAAGGACCTTTTTTCTAAACACAGGAGTAGACAAATGCTGATTTGTTACTCCATTGGGAAGTACAGTTAATGCATTGTCTGTACTTGGCCCTCGTCTGGCATTACATTGCCCTCCTCCTTCATTATGTTTGGCTAAAGTATTTTGTTGATATCTCAAATATAGTGATGTGAAATAGAACAAAACCAAGCTATACTAAAAGCATCCTATTTTTGTAGTATTAACACAGCAAACACTGTATAATGACTGGGTTTCTTTCTGCCTGCTGAAGGAATTAATTCTGCTCTGCTGCTTTGTCAAAGGAATCCTTTTGTTGCATTGTGCAAAGCAGTCCGAGTCTCTTTCTTGTTTATTCCCCTGAAGCCCAAAACTGCAGACAGCTCTTGAATAATCCTGGCTTGGTCTATACCCTATGTGTAGCCTGCATGGAGCTCACTGCAGCCAAATCTTCACAAAGAAAACACTGAATGGCTGCTTCTTTGCAATTGGCCTTCAGAGACAAGCCAGGTGAATTTTAGCACAAACAATGAATGCACTATAGAGGAAGAGATAAATACCTTCCTTCACTGTACAGTGTCACCTGCTTTTCTCAAGAATGGCGAAATCTGTAGCAACTACACCTCCACACCTGCTCCTTTTCCTGTGGCAGACCTTGTCAGGGCACCACAGTCATCCTTCAGATGCTTGACATGGAATTTTCTGGTATCAGATGCAAATACTAATGTCCAGTGAATATGAAGCATATCTGGACTTCAGTCACTGGAGACCAGGATGCATTGTAGTTTGATCAGAGAGTAGGAAACATAGGAAAAGAGTAGATAGGAAAAAGAGAAAGCTAGGAAAAGATAGGAAAGATAGGAAAGCAGAGGTAGGAAAGATAAATTTACTTTTTATTTTTAAATTCCAAATCTGCTCCCTTTGTTGGACTCTTTTTCTAATGATTTCAACAGGAAGTGAACAGAACACTTTTAAGTGCTGGCTGACTATGTTTTAATAGCCTTGTATGGCTGTTGTAGTTATGACTGCTTCTAATCTTTCAAAGGGAAGAGGGAAATAAAAGGCTTATGTATGAAACTGTATTGGTACTGCTTCTTGCAGTGTTTTCTGTATGCAGTTGTGCTGCTTCCACCCAATGTAATGAGACTGTTCCCTTTGGGTGGGGGGTGGGTAGAAGGTGCCTACATCTTTAAGAAATCATACATGTCTTCCACGTACATCTCTCCTGAGTAATGGGACTCCTATATAGTGGAGCTCCTAATGAGACCTGACATTTCTAATTAGGCCTGCTTTGTGAAGAATGGGTCTAACTTTGTTCTCAATCATTTATCTTTTTTCCCCCTGACACCCCCAGCTCTTACTTGTGAGCAGGAGGGAGCTGGGGCAGTCCTGGAGCCAACCATGGAGAGGAAAGGATGGGCATGCTTCTTTGCTGCTGCAGCTCTGCCAGTGCACTTCAGCTCTGATTTACACTCCTGCCGTTTGAGCTCTGTGCTGAGCAGGAGCTGAATCTGCAGAGACTTCTAATCACACAGAGCTTCTGTGATGTGAAGAGACAATCACGCTTCTTTTCACTGGAGACTTAAATAAGATCTGATCCCAAGCTTCCACAGGCAAAATGTTTATGCACCAGCTCACTGAAACTTATTATCTGCCCCATCCCCCTCAAGAAGCTACATATTTGTCTCCATTGCTTTCCTCAGATGTGTGTGTGTGAGATATGCTGGATATTGACTTACTCCAGTGGGCTTTTTCAAGGATGCAAGTCTGGGCTGGATCTTGTGTATGCATAGTATGATCCTTGCTTGCTGCTTCCATCCATGTTGCTCCTTGAAGCCTATATATTATCATGGGCTTGAAAACAGTCTTGTTCCTGTGTTTGTTCAAACTATTTCTCATTTATAGCAGCATAGTATAAGCAGCTTTGTGTACTCTGTTGCCTGAGAGAGATGTGGAAGCATACTGGAGCACTAGGGGTTTTGTAACACAGGTGAATTGTGTGAGGTACTGTGGAGTCACTTGAGATAAACATGAAGCCTTTATTTTATCTAGCTAGTCAACATTAAAAGTAGGATTAAAAGCTTGGTATTTTAGTTGCAGCTCTTTGCTGAGAAAGGTGATTGCTTGACAGCTGTGGGGAGCAATGTCTTTTGTATGAACCAGGCAGGACCCTCCATCAGCTGCAGTGGGACATTCCCTTCTGGGCCTCCAGTATGTGTATGAGGAAATGGTTCGAGCCTTTCCACCAGCTTCCTCCCAGTAAGGCTGGATCACGGAGCTGTCCAAGCCAGTACAATTTATATACCCTAGAAAATGCTCTGTACTACCATTTTGAGCAATGCTTGATTGTGCTCTGAAGCCTTGACCAGTGATGACCCTACTAGCTGTTTTTGGAAGCAGGTGATTTCTGCTCTCATGTGACATGGAACTGATTTCTGTAAAACAACATACAGTACAAACACCAGTAGAAGCCTTTACTCTTCTGTACCTGTGATGTATAAACTGCTAATTCTAGAAACCTCAGAACTGAAAATAAGACCTTTTACAGCAAAAGATTTTCAGTTTGTGTTACGTGAGCTTGAGTAGTTCATGTATTACAGGGACTGAGGGGGCAACCATGTGCTCGCTTCTTCCATGAATTGGCAGTTTTCCACTTTGAGGATGGTGAGTGAAACACTGGAACAGGTTGCCCAGAGGATCTCCATCCATGGAGACTTTTAAAGCATGTCTGGATGAGGCCCTGAGTAATACAACTTTGTTAGCCCTGCTTTCCAAAAGAGGTTGGATCACTTAATGAGCAGACATACCTTCCAAACAAAATTATTCTGTGATTTTGTTTTTTCCTTCTGATAAGAGACAGTAGTTAGCTAAAATCTCCAAATTAACAAAATGTTGGGTTTTGATGTTTGTTAGTTTGTTTGTTCTTATGACTTCTATAGCTGTACATGTTAGTAAACTAAAGACAATGATTGTCATGTGGGATGGTGTGTTTGTCTGTTACTGAACACATCATCAAAAGTGATAACAGGGCTAAAGGCAGAAGAAAATGTGACCTCAGCTAGCAACACAACCTGGTGTTGGTATGAGACAGCTGCAAGCCACAACAGAAGCACCTCTGTTAAGTGGCAGCGTGTATCATTTAGTGTACACCCTCTGCTGATTTGATGTTATACTAGAATTTGAGAATACTTTATTCTAGTTTTATTGGTCTGTCATAAATGTGACTGTCAAGTTGCATAAGGGCATAGTTAGTGAAGAATGAAGATGCAGACTGTTCTGATTTTAATAGTAAAACTTAAAGCTTGATATTTAAATGTGGATATATTCTAATTGTTTCTCCAAGGAGCAGCTTGCTACAAATTTAGCAGGTGAGACTATTTTGTTCCATTTAATCTTCATGCTGTTCTTCAAAATAGTCTTTTTAGAAGCCTTCTGAGACTTTGCATGTAATGGTAAGCTTTATTTTGCTGGCTGGGCTCTGTGTTCCAATTCCCTATATAGGAAAATTTAGTGTTTCCTTTAGCTTATGATACCTGAATATTTATGGTGGATTTTGGGTTTTTTTGTGTTTTTTTTTTTTTTTTTTT